>SNQJ01S0088788.1:22620-33375 GCA_010110895.2 Picea sitchensis
GATTATATCCCATCAGTTCGTCGAAGCGTGAAATCATCGAGGTTCCTCACATTAAATGACTTGCATGAAGTGTTGAAGATGAAAAATACCCAAGGCCATTGATAACCATTGATACATTAGAGACTAGATTTGGAGAGATCTAGACCATTAGATCAATCGTGGTGAGTATTGTCAGAGTTTGATGGTTGGAGTAGTCTTGCATTCTCGAAGTTGAGGCACTTCGATGGGGAAGAATCTGAGAATCAATCTGGATCATAGATTAGAGAATAGTCGAGAAGTAACCTCATCCATAGATCGTTATGGGTCTCACTTAAGTGAGGCTAAGAGGGAGAGTGGCATCATGTTGACGAGGAGTGTTAGCTTGTCCAGAGGATGACACATATTATCCTTTAATTTGTAGAAAGGACCGAGTGTGAGCCTGTATCAGTTTTAATTATGGGGAAATGTACCTTAATAATATCCCTCATATCTATAGGTTTATATATCTCAGCCATTCATCAGAGGGGTGATAGTCTGAGTGAGTTGTGGTCATGGAGGATATGTACTCCGATGAGAGGTACTCAGAGGAATGATCTAGATCATTGATTGGTACATGGGAACAATGTAATGATAGTCATCAATCTATCTTGGATCCCACATGGTCAAGTAAGAAAGGGTTAAACAATGGAAATTAATTGTCGTGCATTTTAGAGGCACCGACATGATTAAAACCATTGGAAGTTAAGTTTTGAGATCAGTTGTGGTGAAATTTGGACCATTGATCTCAAATCTAAGCCTATCAGAAGTCATATTTTCAGAGGGTGATATGCAAGGCTATGTTGGTATTATGTCGAGAGAGATATGATTCGATGATTTTCGTTGATCTATCGAAAGGCTTTTTTGTAAAATATCGAATGTTGATGTTGTTTACGAGGAACATGGTTTCATCCCCTGGTTCCATGCCTATTTTTGTATAAGCACGAGGAGAGAGGATATGATGTTGACATGACATGTCATGCTAGTGTGGAATCCAACACATCCCTGAGAAGAACACGTGTTGGTACCTTATTTGTGAAAGTATTGAGGATGGGCCCAAGTTGGACTCATGTCTTTGGATCGTCTCCCTTAGTTTTTGATCGTTGGATCTAAGGGTGGATAGATATCCACTGTTGATCGAAGGGTAATTCCATTGTGTTATCATCATAAAATTTTTCAAATCGGGCTCTAAGTTTCATAGATTTAGTGAAAAGCCACATTGTTATGGAAGTGCGATAGTTTGGAGGATAAAGTCTTGTATGGTGGAATACAGACAAATATAGCGGAGGTGTGAAAGGAAGGATTATGTAGATCGTCGATCTAAAAGTAGCCCTGATCAATGGATGAGAGGCATATCAGGGGATGAAGCAGTGTGGAAGATAATTTCTCAAAGGTGGGTCGGGAAAAAACACTATAGTTTTGTTGTGGACGCGTGGCGCCTCTAGAGATACATAGGGGCAAAAAGAAGTTTTCCTAAGACCACTTTCTCCAATATCCGATATCAAAAGTTGCTAGGAAATGATGGACCGTAGATATTAGAGCGATCTAGATCAACAACTGAAACTCATATTAGCGATTGAAGTAGCACAAGGATTAATCATTCAAAGGCGGGCTAGGGAAAACCACTTTAGTTTTGTTCATGGACGCGTGGCGCCTCTAGAGCTACATCGGGGCGAAAAATAGTTTTACTAAGACCACTTTCTCCAATCTCCAATATCGAAATTTGTTGGGACACGATGGACCATAGATCTTAGAGTGATCCAGATCAATGGTTGAAACTTGTATCGACGATTGAAGTAGCGCAAGGATTAATCATTCGAATGTGGGTCAGGGAAAACCACTATGATTTTGTTCATGGACGCATGGCGCCTCTAGAGATACATTGAGGAAAAAATAAGTTTTCCTTAGATCACTTTCTCCAATCCCCAATGTCAGTATGTGCATATAAAAGGAGGATACCCGACATTATTATATGATACTTTGTACCATTCAAACTTTCAAAATTTGGCACAAACCATCCGTTCAAAACTCAAGCTCAAAGGTGGATCAGATTTTCATTTTCTTCGCCGCTTAACAGGTATTTTTCACAATGGCCACTAATCCTATCATTTTATCCATGAATGAACAAGACATTTCCTCTAGAATAGAAGCCCTAATCGACAGGGACTCCGATGTTTTCGACACAGAGATAATAGTCTCACCCATTTCTGTGTCTAGATTGAATTTGTTAGAGAATGTTGGTAAATGGATCCCTTTCCTCGGAACAGATCAAGCCTCCATTATCCCTTATGTTGTAGAAGTAGTATTTCCTTTCCCTGAGTTCGTAAGCTGGTGTGCCGAGAAATATTCACAGGAAGAAAGAGTCATTTTGAATAAATTAGGGTTAGAGGTTTTATGTGAAATAGACAGCCCATCACTCTAATATACCCTCAGTGTATCAGAGTCCTCTTCCGTAGCGTCAGAGCCCTTTGATGAAGAGAAGATGATCACAGTTTACAGAGAATGACCTCCAAAAGTACAAACCCCGTTTTTGTAAACCATTTTCAAACCTGAACACCACTCAGACATTATGTCATTACCTCTCAATGTGAACATTATGATCATTGAGTTCCAGTGGGCTTCTTCCCTGCTTAGCCAAATTTTAGGGTTAGATAATGACATGTTTGTAGTAGAAGTCATGTTAGGTTTCATATTAACCTTTTTTGTGTCAGAGTCTAGTCAGTCGGTCTGTATTAGTTTTGACAGATTCATCGCTCATAATATGCATCAACAAATAGTAAGCTTCAGTTCATTGAGACACTTCAGATACTATACGCACTTGTTGAGGATGCTCCTGGAATCGAACAAGACCGAATTCCCTGAAACCGCTTTCATCTCAATTGAATGTAAAAGGATAACCATTCTTATTTTCATCAATAAGATCATCTCCAGGGTGTACAATATTATCTACAGCTCAGAATTGACAAGGGTTCTGGAAGAAATGAAATTTTTTTTACAACCAAATCCAGAGAGAAGAGTAGGAGATTGGATGTTGTTCATACAATATACTGTGATATGGGTGTATGGCTATCAAGAAGGACCTTATATTTTAACAATATTTTTGACTCCCCAATTTTTTTCCTTAGATTTCATCAGACAAAGGATCATTTCAGAAAAAAAAAGCACTTTTTGAAAGCACACAAGGCATCTAACCTAAAATTGTCTTTCATAGTTGGACCCTTTATGGTAAAAAACAAATCCTGTTTACCTTAGATCCAAGCCAAATTCAATGAATTTGGGTTTACATAATTGCAAGGAAGGAAATATGACCCACGTCATATCATATCAAAGAGAAGGTTGATGAGAAAATTGGGCCCCTATGAGCACGATCACGTTGAAGGATTTGACACACTAGCTAATCTGGAAACATGTACATATATGGAGGTCACTTTGCAGCATGATCGAATAAAACTGGCAGAGTATGCCCCTCAGTAGGACCAAACACATAAATCTTCTCCAATATTGATTGTTAAAGCCCCAAAGTTGAGTGTTTATAATAAGAAGAACAATTCAGAGGCTCTGGGTGGCGGTAGTCAGTAGGATATTCCCAAGAAGATGAAAATTAAACCACCCTCTCAAGTGGTTGACCTAGAAGAAGAAGAACCTAAAGAGAAAACGATCATGGATATGGTGGAAGGTGCAAGCAAGACCAAAGAAGTTGTTACAAGAAGCATGCCACAAAGTGAAAGCATCACAAGGGATTTCAGGAGAAAGAAGCACATATTTAGCAAGACACCTAGGGCAGTATATCAATCTAAATAAGATTTGATGAACCAGTATGTTGTAAAAGGAAGTATGGCCAACAGTGAGATAAGAGACCTGTTTCCCAAAGTAGTGAATCTCTCCCAGCACAAGACGTCCCTCTTTTTAGTTAGAGATGTAGAAAGAAAGTCGTTTAACATAGAAATAACATATGATGATAAAGTGTCTAAAATAAAGATGCACTATGAGAATATTGGTGCCCCAGATAAAGTAAAGTTTCACAGAAATGCCAGTGACATGCTATACTCAGACTATCTAATCTTAAGTCTAAAAGTTTAAAGATAGACAACACATGCACTCAAGCTAGATAGATAATTGAAACAAGAGAAAGCATCCAACAAAGCCTCGCAGACACAGGTCAAAATATTGGAGCCTGAAGGCCCTCGAGGAGTAAAGGCTTCCTTAGATGAGAAAGAAAAGATAATCTAGGGTATTAAGAAGAAGCTAAAGATGTCCCCTATTGAACATATACAGGCAGCAGAGCTGGCTTCCCTTGAGCAAGAGAAAGAAACATTCAGAAAAGAAGCACTAAATTACAAACATAAAGTGTTGCAGCAGGAAAAGGAGAAAGAGAATTGGTTACAAGGGCAAGTAGCAACATCAGATATGGTTGTCATTATACCTGCTAATGTAGAAGCTGGGTCGATCACTGATGGATTGGTCCAATCCATGTCCCAAGTGAGTCTACAGACATGGGAAATCAAAAACCTTAAGGAAGCCTTGTAAAAGCTGAAACAAGAGATGAAAATGAAAGATGAAAGGATGGCTCCACTCCAAAGGGAGAATCAATATTTGCAAGAGAGAGTAAGCAAGTTGAGGACAAGGTTAAAAGGTAAAACAATGTTACAAGGAGCTAAACATGTGATCTGGGATGATATTTTTGTAGAGGCCACTAAGTTCCGAGTTTATCTGAATTTTATAAATGATAAAGACAACGTGGCTACCACGGCCCGAAGCAGGTGTATTGTTGTCAATGAAACATTGGCCAAGAAACCTTCAGAATGGGCCAATAACACTATTGATTTTTTGAATTTTGTGCCCACTACCGACCTTCAGACTATTGGGGTAAAGGAAAAAACTAACTTGATCATCTAGGCTAGGAGAATCATCACCAAGCACAACTTGCTCAAATAGGTTCAAAACAAAGCTATGCAAATGGAGCACAATATACAGGAGTTTAAAGACACATTTGAGCAATTATTTGTCAAGGGCCTCCCACCATTTTTGGATGGAAAGGGTTCATTATACAATTAAGAAGATTACAATTCTCTTCTCATTCAGTGTAGGATGGACCATTCCAAATTTGAAGCTATGGAGGAAAGTCTGAAAGGCCCAACTCTGGTAGAGTATTTGGGCACAGACTTTGAAATTTTGAATCAATTTAAAACAATGAAGATTGTATTGTCAATTATGTCCTACGCCACGTGCATTGACCTAGAGATTCTAATTAATGAGATGATGGACTACAAGATTCCTTCTGACTCACAATGGAAGAAAATCATTCAACTGGGCAAGACGAAATGCATTTTTCCCGGGACCAGTAAGTGACCTCCAGGTGTCACCAAGCCAATGAGTTTGACAGAAGATCAAGACAAGCCATATGGCATAAAGGAGGCTGAGCAGTCAGAGAAATCCATTTTTAGTTTTGAAACGTCTTTTGAGTAATCATTGTAAATCTATTCATATACCGAGACTGTCAGTTGAAATTACTATTATTAGTTTTAGAAGATGAAACGTTTTGGTTTCAGCCATTGTAATCGAATTGTATAAATGCAGGGGCATTTGATTGAATTAATGTTGGAAGAAGTGAAAGAGAACCCTTTTGGCTTTTTTGAACTCTATTGTAATTTTATGAAGCTCAATTGAATATATATGTAGAAGCTTTTGAAGTCTCTATGAAAAGATTCTAATTGGTGGTGATATGAGTTTTGTCTTCTTTCATTGTATGTATTTCTTGTGATCCTTTATTCCATTTACACTCTCTTCTATTTAAATTGGATAGTTAAAATACCAGAATTCATCTTGTGATGCTCTTGGTTTAAGAAATTTAAACTGTGTGATTGTCTTCTTAACTAATTCAAAATTCATTTCAGTAATGCTCTGATGCAGTTATTTGTTCTCTTTATCTTCCTACACTCTATTTAATTTCAAGAATAACTCAGATTCATCACCTCATTTAGCCTTTATCCTCTCGCGAGTTCTACTGGTTGATCATTTTTTTCATTCAATTTCAGAGTTTTGACTCCATAGCCCTGAGTGTTCCCCCCCTTCATTGCTAGCAACTTCATTAAAACCCCAAAACAAACCAAATATAGCCATCGATTTCCATAGATATATCAAGTGACATGAGATATCCCTCTCTAAGTTGAGAAGGCTAGTGCCTCATCTCTAAAGTTGGTTGAAATAGTTACCTGTGTCATTTGTCTATTAGCCGGACAAAATTTATAGAGTGCTAACACATTGGAATTTATAAGTGTGGGGTTTCTAGGGGAATCAAATGAAAAGAAATTCAATAAAATATCTAGCTCATATATTGGTGAGTAGGCGATATTTAATCTCAACCATATATCTACATGGGTCCCACTTGTTCACTTAGCGTGAGAATGAGATGTTAGATTTTAACCACTAATCAAGTTCAAGGTGTCAATGTGATCGTGACTGTTGAATGTCAAATTTTGGGAGCCATCATAGTTGGAGGATGGATCCATTAGAGTGTATGTGTTCATGGCATATCAGTTAGGGTGTCATATAACTTCAATGGAGAATAACTCTAATGATGATGAAAATGTTTGAGTGAATCTGAGTCGTAGAATTTCGTGGGATCAATAGGTGAAGGATCGATGGGCTAAGTGGTAGGTTCCATGTCATTTCCATGTCATATGGACATAGGTGACATGGAGCCGAGTGGGTGCCACATGGATATGAGGTTTCTTTTAGCCAATGAAGGACTAAGAAACTTTAGAAGGCCATAACTTTTGATCCAAAGCTCGGTTTTGAGCATGGTAATAGTCATTGGAAATATCTTGAAAAGTAGAAGACAATGGTTCCCTCCAGAAGAGGCTTTGACGTTGTTAAGGAGAAATGAAATTTTAATGCCCCATCCCTTAGAAGGTATTTAGGGGGTTGAGTTTCTAACAATTGTTATGTTTGTAGATATATGATCATTGATCCACATTCTTTGATCAATGTTAGTACATATACGCCCATCCTTAGTTTCCCTTGTGTTTATTTTCTTCCTGAACTTTATTTACTTAGTTTATTTTCCTTTCGAATGCAAGTTGTGGATCAAGATAGTACCAAATTCCCAGTTCCGTAGATCTACAAGCTCGTGTATCTATACTTAGTCATTTTTCATTTTTTTAATCCCAACACTTATTTGTTTTTCAAGCAATGCGAGAGTCCCGTTGCAGGAAACCAACATGTTCATGTCCCGCAATTCCCCATGTTATGTGTCCCACAATCGAGAAACATTCAAAATGACCCATCTATCTTCGCATCCGCCAAACTACATCCTTTACCATTTTCATACTTAGCCATTTCTTTTAATGTGCATGCAAAACACATGTCTCTTCCACTTACCCTTTTTTCCCCATGCTTCTGTCCTGCAACCCGCAGTCCCACATTCTACAAAATAACGCTCTCACTTTTTCAACAAGCATAATGACCTTCTCCCATACTTAGTCTATTATCTTATTGTGGATGCGGGAGCCATTTCATTTCACCTTTTTCATTCCCATGTATTGTGTCCCACATCCCGCAATCTCACATTCACCATATTGCACTCTCTATTCCACTTTTCTCACTTCCATAATTAACCATTTTCCATATTCCATGACATCTTATCACCATTTCCTAACTGCATTAATTTCCCCCACCACATTAGCTGCCACTTGTGTGAACATAATTCCATTAGTAAAGTGGTGAAGATTTCATAAATCCTTGTAATAAATTATAAATCTTGTTGTGTAGGATTAAAACTTTGAAATAAGAACTATGGTGGTTAATAATAAAGGAAATACATGGTCAATTAAATAAAGGAATATTATTCCATGCTATAAAACATTATTAAAAAATTATATAGACAGTAGCGCCACCTCTTGTTAAGAATAGAAAGTAGTGTAAATAATGTCAAGTAGGAGAAAAGAGTTGTGTTGCGGAGACATGATCAATACTCTTGGATGTGAATACCATGAGTTCTAGTGGTCCCGGGATTACAGGTACTACAAATCCCTCCCTCTCGCTAAGGAGAAAAAAAATCGGGTTTGGACCTTAGACATAACTCTAGTTGGTTGTGTTCTGGAGGTTACAATTTCCAAAGAGATAGTTCTTTGGTGTGTAGATAAATTTGATTTAGAAAGAAGAATAATCCAGGTTCAAGGGTAGCAACCTATCTCCTTGGCTCCTTCAGTGTTCAAAAGAATACTACAACTCTCAAATCCCACCATGTATTTCAAAGGTGAATAAGTCAGTGCATTCCTCAAGGAACACAGAGGAGGAGGAGAGCTCCTTGAAGGATACTTGATTGACCCTAGAGCTGATACCAATACTGCTAATATTGAGTTTAGTTCCTTAAAGTACCCCTACAAGGAATTTTCTTGATTCTTTACCTAGATAATTAGTTTGAAATCAATGGCCTTTGTGCCAAAAAATTTCATCTATATTCTCCACTTAGTTGTGCATGAAGACATCCTTATTGATTGGGGTTGTCTTATTTACAATGAAATTTCATTTCAATTAGGTGGTTTGAAAAAGACCTGAAAATTCTACATGACGTATTATTTGATTTTTTCCATAGCTTACTTCCATGTTTTCAAAGACTTTCTGAGGGAAATAAGTGTTGAAATCAAGGTGTTATACATCATTTTTTTCACCCTTTTCTAAGTGTCGTAAAGTGTCTCACTTCACTTTGCTAAGTGTTGCAAGTGTCACACTTCACCCTTCTCGGTGACGTTACTGTCACAAATTCCATGGTCCATTCTACTAAGTGTCATATATTATTTGTAACAATTTTCATAAGTGTCTCCACCTCAACACCATCCATGAATGATCCATTATATCCCCTTGAGCATCAAGAAGAAGAAGACACCTTTAAACCTTGACAATTTGACCTTTTTCACTCAGTATTGGCTCTATTTTACCATGGACACCCCATTTCCATGCATGGGGGAATCCATACTCCTGTTATAATGAAAGGGGTCATCTTGGAATCCATGTACACCACTCTGGGGGAGCGTCCATCCAAATTTGGTCAAATCCCATCAATCTAGAGGAAATATTCGAGCAAATTATGGATGGTTTTGGATTTGTTTTCTTATTTGCATCAAGACATGATTTGAGCCTCTTCCATCCTATCTTGGAGAAATAATAACCATGGAGATAACTCAAATCCTAACCTAATCCACTTTATGCCCAACTAAACTCCTAGTTTATCCTAGTGGTTAGCCCTTTCTGCATCTATATAACCGGGCCATTTCAGAGTGAGGGGGGATGGAAAGGAAAGCATACCAAACCTATTATCTTGTGAAAGAGAGCCAAACATTTGTGAAGAATTTGATTTGGATTCATGTTCAAGGGATTAAGAAAGGATCTTGAAGGATTGCACCAACATCATGAGGTTGTAAGCTTCATGCTTTCATTAATATAATAACTTGGCCTATTTCTCTTATACTCTCTCATTCATTTATTGTTTATTTTATCACCTTGTCTAAGTTATCAATAGATAGGGTTTCTATTATTCAATCATAGATAGTAGTAGGCGAAGGTTCCTTTTTTATTGCAGGTTGGACTTCACGAGGGAGCTGCATGGATTGGAGCTCAACCATTGGAGTAGTGAGGAAAAGTGTTAAAATCTAGGTACACATACCTCTTATCCTTCTCTCTCAAGCCTCCCAAAATAAAATAGAATGGTTTGTTAGGAGGATGTTTGTTTCCATTTTTTAGAGTTTGTCTCACTTATAGGAAACCCAAGTGAGGGGAACTCAACCTGTCCGTAGGGGGATAGTTCTCACCATAGTAAATTGGTGACTTTGTTGGGGATAAAAACTAGTTATTCTTAGGTTTGTATCCCTTTGAATACTTTGAATTTTTCTACACCTTGATTATTTTTGTTTGGAACCATTATGCTCATCAAAACCCTGACTTTTTCTAAGCAATTATGTTAAATTTGAGCCTACAGGACCTCTGCAGAGTGTCCATTACCCCTTTTTATCCCCATGTATAACTACCACAAAGTGTTCTGGACACCTATTGATAGACCATTAGGGAGCATCCATCACCACTTGGATGCCTTGTCTTCCTTTCAAGGGGAGCGTCCTCTTGTAAAAATTCATTTTTTGAGCCCTCTTGTCTGTTTTTTTCTCATATTTTTCTCAGTTCTCCCTGTGACTATTTAAGGTTCTTTATTGAGTATTTGTGATAAGTTAGAAATGTTTATATGAGTATGATCAACTATGCTATAAATAGGTTTTGGTTTCTTTCTTTCTCATCCTCTTTTCAGTCCATTTGTGTGCTTGAATATTTCCTAGTCTTTAAGCCCAAAAACTCCTTGTTTGTTTATGAATGTGCTTGACTGCGAAATTCACATTATCACTCATTTTCATTTCCTTATTTTGAGTTTTCATTGGTTGATTGGTTGTGAACCATTCAATATTCATTTAAACATCTCTCTTTTTTGGATGATTAGGACTCTGTGATTCGTCGCAACCCTGTTTCTTATTGCTCATGTCTTAAGGATGTTTCATGAGTGTTTGTCTTCATTATCCTTTGTATGTTTTAGTTGTTGATTGAACGGGTTGTCTCACACTTGTTGTATTTCACTTCTCACCTTTTTTAGTGAACTTTGTTTGATTTTTTTTTCTCCTCATATTTCTTTATGTCGAACATAGATCTCTTTCATCTCTCTTGAAAGTTAAGAAGAGAAAAAATATGCATATCTCCTTG
>SNQJ01S0088789.1:1976-14539 GCA_010110895.2 Picea sitchensis
GATTTAGTCGGGCAATCGCGCATCGCGATTTACTCATGCAAGAGTTCCCTGCCTCCAGAAACTTTGATTCTCCGATGAATTGAACCCCGAATTTACTCCTTTGCACACTAGGGACTAACCCCGACGCAACTTCCCGAGATCTAATGGTTGACGAGATTTCTCCGATCTCCCCTGTAAGATTCTGACCGTCGATTTGCTTTGAGGATGGTTCTCAACTACTGAAAACGAAACTTTGCCCGCTCGCTTGCTTGACTTGCTGCTACAAAAAATGGGATTACCTCGTGCTATGCTCTGGTACTCCCCGCGCCAACTGCAGACATGGATACGCCTGATCCCGAGACAATAAATATCGCTAACACCGTGAATGTGTAATTCTTTGCAAAATCAACTACATACAAAATTGTCCCTAGTGAAAACACTTCATGGGATTGTTTGAATTGTAGATCTTGTCATCCAGCTCTATGTGAATTCTTGGTGTATTTATAGATTTCATCCTCAAACTTCTTCAAAAGTTCTAGCACGCTGATTTTATCTACCTTCAAATCAATCCTTTTGGAAATAACATTTGAAGAATGTGGAGCCATGCTTCTCATATATTCATATCTCTTCCAATTGACTCTTATATTAGAAAATGATTGATCATTCATATCAATATGATACTTTGAATGAAACAAACTTATATTTCCATAACGATCACATTTCTTTCCACCAACACATTTTTTTTTGTAAAATAAATCATCACCTTCTCTTTCACATAGAATTTTAGATATAAAAACATGGAATGTGGAAGGAGGAGGTGAACCTGGCCATAAAGTTTTACCAAAATCCAAAAAATTGTCGTAATACAACTCAAACTCCACATGATAACGAAAATAACATGTGTCACATACAATGATGGGTCTAACACAACATGGTTTTTGTTGCACAAATGTATTGATGGAAATTTTAACTTCTTTGTGCTCGTCTTTGAACTTATTAAACAACTTTATTTGTGTCATTGTCAATATATGTTTTGGATGTTCTTCATATTGATTTCGTGCTATTCTTCGTCGCAACACATCCCTTGTATGTTGTGAAACATGCAATTCTTCCAACCAACAATTACGGGCCAATTCTTTAACATTTTCTGCAAGTCTATCTTTGTAGGGTTGTCTAGAAATCACTATCCAACAAGCCAATTCATCATTTACATCTATTTGGAAACAAAATTTGCAATGTTTGTGCAATGTTTTTCTTGACGTTCCCATCGTTTTTGCCATGTGTTGTGTCAAATGATCTTTTATATTGCTAGATGAAACAACTGTTGTTTGTATCGCTCTACGTGCAACATGGACATCTTCTTTTCGAGATTTTCCAAAATCTTTTAATACACTAGTTATATTGTTAAAGACATTATGTGTCACCTTTGTATCCTTTGTCGACTTTTGAATACCCAATAATGATGTAGCTTATTTTAACTTTCTTGACTTCATTAGACAAAGTAAAAGTTGAGCTTGTACTGTTACTGATTCATCTTTGAAAAAAGTATTATACATATTCTTAGTTTGATATCTTATATAATGCTTAGCTTTTTTCTTCCCAAATTTGTCAGTATCAATATTTTCTAATATTTCATCATCAATGTTGATAGATTTTCCTGCATATTTCAATTTAAAGTTTATATTAAAAAACATAACCCGTACAAAAATTCACTAAATTATATATACTTGAGTGTTCATCTTGTATAATCTAAATTTATGTACATACCTATAGGTGATTCGTCTTTTGCTTCAATTTCGGTTTCAACGTCTTCTTCGACATTATGAGACAAATCTATTTATGTTTTTTGAAAAACATCAAATTGTAATTACAATCAATTATATTAAATTTACAATATTTTAAATTTGAATTCTATACTTTGAATTCTGTACTTTCTGAATACAGTCCCAATGTTTGTCGTGTGCTCGATCATCATATGTGCATACATACCTGGTTTAAATTCTTCTTGTCGAAAATCTCTATTGACATTATTATCATTTATTTCTTCAATATTTGCACATTCTTGTTTCTTTCTCTGATAAAGCTCTTTCCTTTGTTCTATTTGGCGAGTATCATCTCAAGTGCGATCATATTTTCTCTTGCGCAAAATTATGTTTCCCATGAATTTTATAGTTATTTGTAAAAGATATGTTCAACAAAGACTTCACCTTGAAAAAATGCTCAACATTTATCTTTCAACATATAAATTGTTATTCCAATAAAAACTTGAGCAAACATCAATTACCTTATTCAACAAAAACCAAAAACATGATTCGAAACTTTGTTTAAGTGCTCTAGAAAACCACCATGTATCGATATCGATCCTTCAATTAAGCCTATGGAACAGAGGGAAGAAATAAAGAAAGAAAAGAATACAGCTGCAATCAATAATATAAATGCTTTGAAATCCCTATCCCCGAACTTATATTT
The DNA here is from genome assembly GCA_010110895.2 of Picea sitchensis. Classification (NCBI taxonomy): domain Eukaryota; kingdom Viridiplantae; phylum Streptophyta; class Pinopsida; order Pinales; family Pinaceae; genus Picea; species Picea sitchensis. The sequence continues at coordinate 4,425 of SNQJ01S0088789.1, forward strand.
GTCTATCCATCCAATGAATTGTGTTAAATGTGTTCATCCGAAAGCCTATTTATACAATTTGGCAAGAAATGAAATGATACAATGTGTCTTTTCATTTTTTCCGACCGACAGAATTCGCTTAACAACCTTTCGGCTGAAAACCTTGGAAACCATTCAGTTTTGACGGTTTTCGTTAGATTTTAGTCTTTCAACCGAAATATTAGTTTTTCAGTCGAAAACATGAAATTGGGACTGAAAACAAAAACCAGAGAATTGCCCCAATCTTACCTAAACTTAGGAGGTTGCAGACTCCTACAAATACTGAGAATTTGGTTTCAAAAATGATACCAACATTTCCAAAATTGAATCTACTTTGAATTCTTATAATTTGTTTTCATTTTCTTTATTTTTATCTAATTTTATTTAATTTTTTTTTAAATCACTACATAATATTTTCAACAGACATTATGATTCAATGAAATGAAATATCAATATCTCTAAAAATATACAGTGAAAAATTTGGAAAACAAATATTCATAATCCTTAAATTGTTATTTTCAAAAGGGTATATTTAGATTTTAGTTTTAAGTAAAAATTAAGATAGATACAAAGTGTAGAAAAACATGTGTTTAAAATATGCAACGTTTTCATCTTGGTCAGCTTCAAAAAATTCTAGAAATTATAATATTCATCCGTTAGATTCAAAATTATAGTCATAATAAAATAGAGTCTCTGCAGATTGTTGCAATATATTTCGTTTCTTAAAAGAATAAGTTTAATAATAGATACATTGTTGTAGAAATAAGTAACTCATTATCATTCCTTTCATGTTTAAGGAACATATTGTTAAACAATTGTCAAATTGACATATCAAATCATGATAAAAAAAAATTGAAAAATAGTCATTGGAAAACTAACACAATTCTTCACAAGTTTTGCTTTTACTATAAAGAGAAATTCTAAATAAATAAAAAATACTTTTGTATGCCGAAAGTTGAAGAACTTGTGAAAATACGGTTTGTTTTCTCATAAAACAAGCAAAAGTGTAACCCGTCTTAATGATTCCACCCTCATGTGTATCAATTCTCTCACTTAACGCATGTAGCCTACATGCACATATGGATGATATACTCAATGACTATGACATAATGCAATCCGATATTTTGTGCCTATAGGAAACATACATAGCATTATGCATGAAAGACAAACAATTTCCAAATCACAATTGCATATTGATTGCAACCTGCCCTCGGCAGCAAGTCACTCTCACCCAGGACCTTCTTCAGCCATGGCCCGAAGAGTCAAAGTGCTCTTCTACTCCTCTCGGGAGTTTCACTACCCACAGTAACACCTTCGGCGATCTCCCTTTTGGAAATCGGGAAATCGGGTCTCATGGAATCGCGAGCCTTGTATGCATGTTATCGTGCATCTCCAAACCTCGAATGTCGACAAGTGAACCAGTCAACGGTCCCGTATATCGAGGATTTCCCTATCAGGAAATCAGCAACTGCGATGTCACAAATCCTTTACACCACAAAGTCCCGAACCCCGAACTCCGATAGCACGTGCGGGCTTGGACCTTTCGCCTTCGACTCCAGTACAATGACACCTGTAATCCCCTCGCTCCCGGGGCCCCATGATGCCACGTCACTTCCTCCTCTCTCGTGCGATTGGGAATCGCGGGATGGCGATTTCACCAATTGAATTTCCTTGCAACGAGAATCGCCGAATGCCGAATCCTGACCTTCCGGGATCGCGTGCCACCTATCCCTGCTTTGATCGACGGTTCCCGTTAATTCGGGAAATCGGCAATCGCGATTTAAACGAGTTCAAAAATCTTGTATTCGCAAACCCCGATATGCCAAATCTCGATGGTTTTGACCCTGCCTGTACCTACGAGTTNCCTGTTCAAATCCCTCCGGGGTCTGCTCCACTGGGTTATTCACGGAACTATCCTTCCTGAGCTTTGTTAGCTCTGACTTCCTCAGAGGTTTTTTTTTCGCACACTTCTTGCGTTCGACCTTCAAACACTCTCGAGTGTTGAACTCTCCTGGATTCTGTGCACTCGCAACCACAGAAATCCTTAGCCTTTTGTTCAAACAACTGCTGAGACCTCTATTTATGCCTTAGCTTGCACTTCACCTGCACGACCCTAAGGACCCAACTCAATTCCTGACAAACAAGAATAAGAGTTTTACTGTGAGCCTCCTCAACGCACTCTATGCGGAGGAATTCAACTGCACTCTATGCAGGAATCTCCCGGCTCAAACAGAGAAACAATTGAAACTCATTCTCCTCTCTCGGACTTCACATTTACCATGAAATCACATATACATCATATAGAACAAAGGCATAACAAGAAGCAAATATGCAACAACACAATATCAACAACACACAGAGAATGATCACATCCATGGAATTGAATCACAGACTCTCTTCTATTAATTCAATATGTACGTGGGTGTTCTGCACAAGTTCTCTGCTCTGCTCTCTTCTTTCTCCTGCTTCTCATATGAATGCTGAATGAATACAATGTACAAAGGAGGGTGCCTATATTCCGTTTTCCCTCGAAAACTGGAATCATCATATCTACAATAAATTCCTATCTAACAGCATTAAAACTATTAAATGCCTTCCTATATATAATACATTACAAGTGCGCTTCATTACATCAGCTCATTAATGTTTGGCGCAACCACATCAAAGTAAAATTCAAAAAGAAGTTTGTTGGCTTGTCCAGCTGTCTCTACTCCATGCGCTAGCTCACTTGATGAGGTGTGGATGCTCCTGCATCATACTCCTCGGCTCAAAAGATTTCATGGGCTCCTGTCCATGAGCTCCTACACAGTGTGACCATGTTTCTGTATCACTACCTCTGTTTCCCAGCTGGCATCTTCCACTGGGTGATTCTTCCATTTCACCAGGTATTCAAAATATTGCTTTCTCCTGGTCTTCTTGCCCAACCGCTTGTCTAATATATACTCCATCTGTGGCTTCTTTGCAGCTGGTAGTTGTTTCTGCCATTGGACCACTGGTTCTTCAGTTCCAGTGTCTGCTTCATCAGCCCTGTAGGGGTATAAATCCGAAACATTAAAAATCAGAGATATCCCAATGCCCTCTAGCAACTCAAGCTCATATGCATTCTCCCCGAATTTCTTCAGGACTCTGTACGGTCCAATTTTCTTCATCTTGAGCTTGTTATATGTTCCCCTTGCAAACCTTTCCTTCCTCAAGTGCGCCAAAACCATATCCCTAACTTCAAACTGAAGCTGCCTTTTCCGCTGGTCGGCTCTGCACTTATACTCCTGATTCACTTTCTGCAGTCGCTGCTTCACCTGACTGTGAAGTTCCTGCATCGCCTCCGCAAACTCTTCAGCCCTCGCGCTGCTAGCTTCAGCCTGTTCTGACTCCCTGAGCTCAGAAACTCCTCTTGGCTGTGTCCCATACAAAATTTGGAACGGACTCTTACCTGTACTCCGATTCACAGAATCGTTGTACGCAAATTCTGCCTGTGGCAATATCTGGTCCCAACTGCTGTGATGCTCCACCACTAGGCTCCTCAACAGATCTCCCAAGATTCTGTTGACCACTTTCGTCTGCCCATCTGTCTGTGGATGGTATGCTGAGCTAAAAGCCAAATTAGTCCCCAGCTTTTTCCATAGCATCCTCCAAAAGTGACCTATGAACTTCGTATCCCGATCCGAGACTATGCTTCTCGGCAATCCATGCAACCTAACGATCTCCTTAAAAAACAAGTTTGCGATGTGGGTTGCATCGCTGGTCTTATGAAACGGGATGAAATGTGCCATTTTCGAGAACCTGTCTACCACCACAAAAATGGAATGAACTCCTCGCTGTGTTCTCAGCAATCCCAGAACAAAATCCATGCTAATGGCCTCCCATGGTCTCTCGGGTATGGGCAATGGCTGGTAAAAACCTGTGTTCTGTTTTCGGCCTTTCGCGTGTTGACATATCCGACACCTGTCAACAAACCGCTTAACATCTTTTCGCATGCCCGACCAATAATATGATTCGCTCAGCTTGGCAAATGTTTTGTCATGTCCAAAATGAACTGCTAATCCACCGCTGTGTTTTTCTCTCACCAAATTCTCCCTCATGGAGCAATTCGGTATGCACAGCTGATTGCCCCTGAACAACAATCCTCCCTGGATCATATATTCCAGCCATGGACTCCGATCCCCGAGAACTGGGTTCTCAGCTGCTTCGTATGCTTCTCCGAAATCTGCATCACCTGCATACATATCTTTCAGATTTTCAAAACCCAAAGTTTTGACTCTAAACTCCTGCAGTAATAAACATTTCCTGCTCAAAGCATCAGCTACTTTGTTAGCAATCCCCGAAATGTGCTTGATGACAAATGTGAAATTCTGCATGTATTCCACCCACTTCGCATGCTTTTGATTCAGCTTCTCCTGCTGACTTACAAACTGCAATGTGTGGTTATCACTGTACAATACGAACTCCTTGGGTATCAAGTAATGCCTCCACTTCTTCAATGCCTGTATGATGGCATAGAACTCTTTATCATAGGTGGAGTATTTCAGCTTTGCATCATCCAGCTTCTCGCTGTAATATGCCACAGGTCTGTCATCCTGACTCAGGACCCCTCCAACAGCATATCCGCTGGCATCACATTTCACCTGGAAGGTTTTCCGAAAATCAAGCAACACCAGAATCGGTTGCTCTGTTATCTTTCGCTTCAACAAATTGAATCTTCTCTCAGCCTCGACTGTCCACTGGAAATTTTTATGCCGTTTCTTCACGGTGTCCATCATCGCTGCGCTAATCCCACTAAAATTCCGAATGAATTTCCTGTAGAAACTAGCGATTCCATGGAAGCTTCTTACCTCGAAAATATTTCTCGGCGATGGCCAATTCCTGATTACTTCCACCTTCTCAGGATCCATTTTCAATTCATTCACTGAAATCACAAAACCCAAATAGATGAGTTCTGTCTGCATAAATGAGCATTTCTTCAAATTGATCAGCAGCTTCTCCTGCTGTAGCCTTCTCATTACAATGGCCAAATGTCTCAAGTGCTCAGCCCTGGTCTTACTGAAAATCAGTATATCGTCCAGGTATACAACCACAAATTTACCGATGAATTCCCGTAGGACTTCATTCATCAGCCTCATAAATGTGCTTGGCGCGTTTGTCAAACCAAACGGCATGACCAGCCATTCGTACAAACCCTCATTTGTTTTGAACGTTGTTTTCCATTCATCTCCCTCTCTCATCCGGATCTGATGATATCCTCTTTTGAGATCAATCTTTGGAAAATAATTTGCCCCACTCAGGCAATCCATCAAGTCATCCATTCTCGGCAGTGGAAATCTGTATCTGATGGTAATCTTATTAATTGCTCTGGAGTCTGTACACATTCTCCAGCCTCCATCCTTCTTCGGACTTAGTACGGTTGGAACAGCACACGGACTGAGACTTTCCCTGACCAGTCCTTTGTCCAGCAGATCCTGTACTTGCCTTTTGACCTCCTCGTTCTCCTGAGGTGTCAACCTATACGCAGCTTTATTCGGCAAACTTGCTCCGGGTATGAGATCGATATGGTGACTCACCCTCCGCATCGGTGGCAACGAATGAGGTAGTTCGTCCACGATGATATCAACGAACTCTCCCAATAGTTCCTGAATCTCGTCTGGCAAGTCATCCACCCTTGTGCTTGTCAGGACAATTCTCGGCTTCCTGACAACGAAGAATTGTGGATCTTCATTCTTCTCCATCTCTGTGAGAAGTTCTTTCCCACTCATGAGAAGTATTGTACTGGTTACTTCCGGCTTCACTTCTTTATCCTTTATAGGAAGCAATCTATGGGTTCTCCCATCCTTCTCTAAGGTGTATGTGTTCATCCTCCCATCATGAACAACATTTCTGTCAAACTGCCATGGTCTACCCAATAATACATGACAGACATCCATGGGAATGACATCACACAGGATCNTCATCCTTATATTCACCCATTTTAAATTTAACTAGGCATTGTTTCGTAACACATACCTGGTGTCCTTTCTGTAACCATGAGACTTTATACGGACTCGGGTGCTTAGTCGTCTCCAGCTCCACCTTTTCCACCATCTCAGTCGAAATGAGATTATCGGTGCTTCCGCTGTCCACGATGACCTTGCATTTCCATCCCTTGGTCTTGCACGTGGTCCGGAACAGTCTGCATCTTTGCGCTGTGTCCTCCACCTCCTTCTCAGGTGTCAAGAGAACTTTGTGCACTGTCAGTGACTTCCCACTTCCAGTGTCTTCATCCTCCACATCACGCCTCTGTGCTTCTGTGATGTGAGCTTCTGCTCTATTAATCTTCCTGTCTGGACAATCCACGGCTTTATGTTCGTCTTTTCCACATGTAAAACATGTGATAATTCCTCCACGGCCTCTTCCTCTACCTCGGGTACGAGAAATTATGTTCATGTCGGCATATCCGCCACCCTGCTCCGTATGCTGCCTCCTCGGCTCAGCATATTGCTGCCTCTACTGTGAGGTTCCACCTCTCTCCAGCTTACCCTGAGGTCTCTGCCATTCCTCCTTGGGTTTCTGAGTTCTTTCTTGGGAAATTGTCTTTCCTCGGGGCTGGTTCCTACCTCGCCCTCGCTGTCCCTGCTTGTGGCTCAACTTCTCCTCGGCTTTCAGAGCCATCTGGTATGCATCCTCAATTGTTCGGATGGTAACCATGCTTAACTCATCCTGAATGTCATACCTAAGACCATTCAGGTATCTCACCACCTTTTCATCATCACTCTCCCGATGACCAGCTCTGATGTTGAGCCTGTAAAATTCTTCGGTGTACTCCTTCACCATCATCATCTTCTGTCTCAGGTTCTGCATGCGCCTGAACAGAGTGATCTGGTAATCTCTAGGGATGAATTTCGCTTTCATCTTAGCGATCATCCTATCCCAGCTCTTAATCTTTTGTTATCCTTTGCAGCGCCTATCCGCCTGCAATTCATCCCACCATAAGGCTACATGTCCTTTCAACTTAGTGACAGCGTGCCTTACCTTCTTTTCCCCTTCGATATCCTCATAATCGAATTAGGTGTCGAGTGCTCGGATCCAATCCAACAACTCTTCAACATTTAGACTCCCCTCATACACGGGAATGTCCATTTTAGTTTTTGAGCTCATCCTGGCGATGGCTCTAATCAACCTCTCTATTGATGCGTCTTCTGCTGAGACCTCCTCTACATCGTGTCCAGCTTCCTCTTCTACTTCAAAGTCACTGAACTCTACTGCACCAGCTCTGCGTCTCTGCGCAGTCTCCATCTCCTCAAGCCTTGCTCGGAGATCTCTCATCTGGCGCTCCATCTCTGGATTCCCTGCCAGCCTTCCCCTTCTTCGGGCATCCCTGTCTTCATGATCAGGTGACTAACTTTCTCTTCTGGGTGGCATGGTGAAATACGCTTCTCTCTGCTACCTGAACAAAGAGAATCCTCTCCCGCTCTGATACCACTTGATTGCAACCTGCCCTCGGCAGCAAGTCGCTCTCACCCAGGACCTTCTTCAGCCATGGCCCGAAGAGTCAAAGTGCTCTTCTACTCCTCTCGGGAGTTTCACTACCCACAGTAACACCTTCGGCGATCTCCCTTTCGGAAATCGGGAAATTGGGTCTCGCGGAATCGCGAGCCTTGTATGCACGTTCTCGTGCAGCTCCAAACCCTGAATGCCGACAAGTCAACCAGTCAACGATCCCGTATATAAGGGATTTCCCTATCGAGAAATCGACAACTGCGATGTCGCAAATCCTTTACACCACAAAGTCCCGAACCCCGAACTCCGATAGCACGTGCGGGCTTGGACCTTTCGCCTTCGACTCCAGTACAACGACACCTGTAATCCCCTCGCTCCAGGGGCCCCATGATGCCACGTCACTTCCTCCTCTCTCGTGCGATCGGGAATCGCGGGATTGCGATTTCACCAATTGAATTTCCTTGCAATGAGAATCGCCGAACGCCGAATCCCGACCTTCCGGGATCACGTGCCACCTGTCCCTGCTCTGATCGACGGTTCCCGTTAATTCAGGAAATCGGCAATCGCGATTTCAACGAGTTCAAAACTATTGTATTTGCAAACCCCGATATGACGAATCCCGATGGTTTTGACCCTGCCTGTACCTACAGGTTAACTCCCGCGCAACTCCTCCACGATCGGGCGATCCTCGGGATTTCGTGATTATGCTCGGCGAATCCTGGCAGTCGATTCTCCTCTTTGAAAATCTCCTCCGCTTCAAAGCGCTTCCTGTTCAAATCCCTCCGGGGTCTACTCCACTGGGTTATTCACGGAACTATCCTTCCTGAGCTTTGTTAGCTCTGACTTCCTTAGAGGTTTTTTTTTCGCACACTTCTTGCGTTTGACCTTCAAACACTCTCGAGTGTTGAACTCTCCTGGATTCTGTGCACTCGCAACCACAGAAATCCTTAGCCTTTTGTTCAGACAACTGTTGAGACCTCTATTTCTGCCTTAGCCTGCACTTCACCTGCACGACCCTAAGGACCCAACTCAATTCCTGGCAAACGAGAATAAGAGTTTTACTGTGAGCCTCCTCAACGCACTCTATGCGGAGGAATTTAACTGCACTCTATGCAGGAATCTCCCGGCTCAAACAGAGAAACAATTGAAACTCATTCTCCTCTCTCGGACTTCACATTTACCATGAAATCACATATACAACATATAGAACAAAGGCATAACAAGAAGAAAATATGCAACAACACAATATCAACAACACACAGAGAATGATCACATCCATGGAATTGAATCACATACTCTCTTCTATTAATTCAATTTGTACGTGGGTGTTCTGCACAAGTTCTCTGCTCTGCTCTCTTCTTGCTCTTGCTTCTCATATGAATGCTGAATGAATACAATGTACAAAGGGTGCCTATATTCCATTTGCCCTCGAAAACTGGAATCATCGTATCTACAATAAATTCCTATCTAACAGCATTAAAACTATTAAATGCCTTCCTATCTATAATACATTACAAGTGCGCTTCATTACATCAGCTCATTAATGTTTGGCGCAACCACATCAAAGTAAAATTCAAAAAGAAGTTTGCTGGCTTGTCCAGCTGTCTCTACTCCACGCGCTGGATCACTTGATGAGGTGTGGATGCTCCTGCATCACATATCAAGTTACATTACACATGGGGTGATTATATTTGTGAAAAAACATGTAACAATTTTGGAGCATATGCATTTCGAAGAAAACAATGTTGAGATGGTGCTAGCAAAAGTAATTTTCCATGAATCAGAAATTTCAATACTGAATCTCTATGTTGCTCCACATACAACATTCTCCAACATACTGAATCTTCTTTCAAATGCATTAGAGCATTTACATCTGAACTAAACCATTATCATTGTAGGAGACTTCAATATTAACATGCTACAAAATAATGCATAACAAAAGAATTGGAAACCTACATGTGCAGTATAGTCTCCACTTTATTTTGGATAAGATAAACCATGTAAAAATCGCACTTATTGACCATGTATGGTCAAATGTTCCCATTTCACAATACAACCTGTTTATCTTAGACACATACCGGTCTTATCACGATACAATTATTATTTTACTTGAATTATTAAATGTAACGGTGGAATTAATTTAAACAACCATTGAATTACAACACAACAGTAAAATTTAAAAATTACTTCATTAGCACATTTGCAATTCAAATTCATCATAATAATAATATTTAATAACAATTTTTTATACAAAACAATGCATATCTTGGTAAATACCTGAAACTGATGCTATCAACCTGTGTTTTCCCGCTGCTTGCTCCCTTCTCACTTCTGGAAGCACTACCCAAAACCGTCCTCCCTGTCGACTAGTTAGCTCCTAGCCCTAGGATATCAACGGATATCCTAGCCCTCCATGCCCAAAACCCCCAACAACTCTGGTCCACTGTGTCAATGCCACTCACAAAATTCCTCCCTCTCTGCAATACTCAGAGCTCTCCAAAATCCATGGCCAACTCCCCCGTAGAATAATCCTCCTCCCACTCCTTCCTTCCTTCCTTATCCCTCCTTCCCGACACTCCTCCCCCATTAACTTCCTACCTAACCCATTTATTACCCTTATCCATTCCCAT
>SNQJ01S0088789.1:24344-47433 GCA_010110895.2 Picea sitchensis
AGATGACATATGAGGGTCCTCCAACTTCGTAAGGCCATAACTCTCAAACCGTGAGGATTTATGTGACGTTCCACATACCACCAGAAATGGAATGACATGTAATACCCATGTAGAATATTATTACCTACAAATATATCAAAAATCATACCATTATCCTTCAAACAAACTTGGGTCCATTACCCAAACCTGGGTTCTCCAACTTATGATGGCCATAACTCTCTAACCGTGAGGAGTTATGTGACGTTCCACATACCACCGGAAATGGAATGACATGTACTATCCATATAGAATACTATTACCTTAAAATATATTAAAACCCATACCATTATACATGAAACAACCTTGGGTCCATTACCCAAACCTTTGTGCTATTGGAATTTGCTACCGGACTTTCTTCAAGGGTTGACATCAATGAAAACCAACCTTAATCAAAAAGCATATCTAGCTAGCTTGTTATACAAAACCAAATTATTCATCTAGAATCATCCAACTTCTTAGTTTTTCCTGCTTTTTAATTGATTTTGGACACAATTGTTTTTTATATATACACAGACATGGGTCGAGAAAAAAAAAATGGTACATGCTTCTAACACTATTTGTTACTCTATTCCTTTGATTTTAGTTTATTTACTATATGTACATATTCCTTGTTTTTTCCTTACATACCAACTTATGTTCATGGTCATTGTGTTTTGTACTTTCCTTCATTGAAACAAACAGGAAAATTGGACAAGGCAAGAACTCTTAACCGGAAATGTAGAAGAAGACATACAAAGGCGCACATTTCTACCCATATTCCATATTCAATTGTTTTTCATTTACTCTGTCTATATTTATTCTACTGATTTGTAGCTCTTTTGTTTTCTTTTCTTAGATATTGCATATATTCCCATATATTAACTTATCTTCATGTCAATTGTATTTTCTGTGTTGCTACTTTGAAAGAAATAAAATTGTTTTCTAAATCTTTTTCATGTGTTCCTACGTAGCAACTTGCCTTCATGTCCATTGTATTCTCTGCATTGCTACATTGAAAAAAGAATAGACTAATTGAACATGAGGATGAAGCCTTATGTTCCATAGCTGAGAAAGCTAGAGTACAATCTTCCAAAAGGTATGCCAACAATGGTACCAAAGAAAATACAATGCATATGCCTAATGCACATCCATATGAATTATGAACAATGTACAATGCATATGCATATTTGTTTGTTGTAATGTTAGATGTACACATGCTTGTGTTAGAAAATGTTTGACAAGTGACATGGGCATGAGCAGTGAATCATCGCAAACACCAGCACAACGACAAGGCTGCAGGTAAATATTCCTAGATTATGCTCTTTCTATGTTTAGGAAACAAATATCCTCAGTTATTTATTCTACTATGCCATGGTAAATATGTTTATGTCGTTTAAAACACATGTTTTTTAGTTCACAAGAACTATCGACAAGTAGAAGTGCAAGGTCCAGAGACTAACATGCATGGTTACAAAACTCTAATCTGCATACTTTATCCAATTCGTACATATATTAAAGCTTGTCATATTTGAGAATATTCTTGCATATAATAATGTCAAGTCATATATTTTCCCTATTGCCTATGGGTTTTAGCAAATTTTTCCACCCGAAAACACCCTTCAAATTGGAACATGGTTTACATTTGGGCCACCAAAAATACTATTAAAATAAAATAATATGAATAATGTTGAAATAAATATAAACAACATCTCTTTAAAATTGAACCAGAGTTTGTGGAGCTCCAACAATATTTCATAGCTAAGAATGTTTTTCCCATAGTTCATGTGTTTCTATCACTTGATAATTATTTGTTGGCCCTTGGTCACGTATTAAGGAAGAAAGCGAATATTAAGGAAGAAGAAAGACAAAGTATGAAGTGCATGGAAGGCACACAAACTGAGGAAGGGTCAATGTGGTTAAAGAAGCATAAAATAAGGCACGGAGTAAAGTAAATCAAGCCATCGAAAGATAAGATCAAGGAAGACAAAGAAACAAAGAAGATAAATTGTGGACAAGTCAGCAAGAGGAATAAGACACTAATGGGTTCTTTGGATCACCTCACAGAAAAGAAGGAGGAACATGTCGATGAATTCCTTAAAATGAGGGCTATGTGGATCTATGGTTTTGGCAATGCGGATCTAGGGTTTCAGAAATGTGGATCTAGGGTTTAGGCACCTGGGCTTTGGTCTACGGTTTTCTAAGAGTCATGGAATGTATAAATAGAAGTCTAGAAGAGTTAATATGGGATGTGATAGTGGTGTTGAGATGTAAGAGTGTTATGTTTTAGGGTAATCTTGTATTTTGGGTCTTCAAATGGGTGCGAAGATCTACTCTACAGCTGGGTTCACATGGATAGGGAATAAAAAGGAAGAGAGAGAAGGATATGCAGCTGAGTGCGCAGATAGAACTGTATATTTTCATCTATTCTATCAATAAACACAATTATGTGGACGTAGCCCTAGGGAGAGGGTGAACCACGTAAAATCTTCTTGTTCAATGTGGTTGATGCTTTGTTATTTACTACCTTTTATGTTGTTATTGCACTGTTATTTTTCCTTTTTAAGATAAGAAGATATAACTTACTTCACGGAGTTAGGCATAATACTACTAAGCATCTCTAGGTTATTTTGTGTTACTATTTTGGAATCATCTTGCATTTCCTCTAGTTGTAGACACCTGTGTCCTGCAACCCCCTATTGCTACTTTGGGTGAGACTCCATATTCTTCGCAGGTGTTTCCGTAAGGGACAATAGTTAGGCTTTGTTGGTGCGCTATTAGAGTTGAACCCTGGGTATGCCCTTATGCCAACAAATGGTTCTGTTGTTGGGACTGAGATCTTCTTGAGGGAATGTCTAGGTGGTTTCCATTGAAGAAAAAAATGAAGAAGTGGATAGAATAAAAAGAAAAGGACTTTGTTGTATCCCAGAAGAAGAACCCTAGCATTAATACAGAATACTGGTTGGGAAGGTACATATTTACTGATGTGCACGAGATTTTATTTGCAGGAGTTCATTAGGAGTTGTACGAGTGGTTAGCTAGACTAGCAGACACTCAGTTTGAAATTAGATCTAGACCACCTGTGGTTTGGACATCGACGCTGATTAAGAAAGTCAAGAAAGTTGATAACGTTGTATCAAGGGCAGTGGATCTCTGGTTTGACAACACTATTGGAGGGTACATTACTGAATTTTCTATTGACAGATTATAATCATATAGTCAAGTAGAGAGGTATTTATTCAAGGGACCTAGAGGAAAGTTTCTACACTTTTTAAAGTTGAAGATTAAGATGATATTGCATGAGAAGAATATCTTAAAGATACAGTAATCAATTGGATTTTAAATCTAATGTTCAAGAATTCAAAGAACGACAGTGACACAAAGGCCAGACACATGCGTAGTGGGAGATCATTCATAACATCCCTCTTGTGAACATGTTTAAGTAGAGTTACGGGCCATTAGCACAAGACAAAGGATTCTACAATGGAGAAGAAGTAGAGAAATCATAAAAAGAGTATTAAGATTTCGCAAGGGCAAAGGAAGTAGAGACTGAAAAACCTCGCCGAGAAGAACCAAGAACTTTAGGTACTGCGCCTATTGTCAAAGTAAGTATTACTACTCCTGATGTTGTTTTAGTAGCACTAAGTAACTAGAGTAACCAGAGTAATCAGAGTAATAAGAGCACTCAGAGTACTGCCACAAGACGTTTAGTACAGACTCAGTCGAGAAACCAAGGAAAATCAATGGCATATGAAATGAGGTTATCTATTTTCAAAGGATATGGATATGAGGATCCTAGCCAACAATGGTTCTTATGTGAAGTTGTATGGATCATTAAGCAAGTCACCAATGAATCTCTTAAGAGAGCTCAGTTTAGTACTACTTTTAGGTACCGTTCACTGAGCTGGTATATGAAGTTTGTTAAAGCATTTGTACAGCCTAAACCACTAAATGACATTAAGACTGTGTTGAGTGCAGAGTTCAAGAAGCCTAAGTCGAAGTCGCAGTGCATCAAAGAGTTGAAAGAAATCAAGCAGAAGGTGACTAAACCTGTTTGGAAATTTGCTCAAAGGTTTAAGACCTTGACATGTCGTTTAAATTTTCAAATTCCAGATGAACAACATAAGGAATGGTTCATCATTTCCCTCTTGCCACACATTAGAGTTCCTCTGATGCAAAATAAGGTCACTTTGTAGGCAGAGGCATTAGAGATCTCCATAAAACTAGAAGGAATCCCTATAGGAGAATCCAGTCTAGGTATGAGTCAGATTTTGAATCAATTAACTAGTTTATCTTTACAGGTTGAAGACATGAATAAAGACAATGGAAAAGAGAAAAGAGAAGACATCTGGTGTATTAGATGTAAAGAAGAGGGCCATGAAAAAGAGAATTGTCCTTTATTTAGTGAATACTTGGCCTCTTGATCTCCTAACCCTTTGAAGAAGGCTACTTTACCATGGTGCGAGGTATGTATATCTAGACACCTCCCTGGTGAATGTTATTATATGAAGAAATATGTCCAAAAACCCACCAATATTTATTATACATTCTATAAATTTGTGGGGAATTATGAGAGGGATTGTAGGGCTTATGACCTCATGCATGAAAGGTCAAGGGATGCATATTGAATTCAAGGAGAATTACAACAATAAGGGAATGTTGTGCAATTCAATTCCTCGGGAAGAGGAAGCTTCACCCCTTGTGGTGGGTTCAAAGGAAGAGGAGGAGGAGGAGGCATGGGTCGAGGTCGAGGTCAGATTATTTTCTATAACTACGCCCAACTAGGTCATTTGGAAAGGGATTGTCATAACCCTTGTACTACTTGCAGCTATTGTAATTCATTTGACTATGTCATTGAAGACTGTCCAATATTGTTAGCTAAAGTTCAGGAAAGACAAGTTGGAAACCAGCAAGTCCAAAAAATAACAGCTAAACCTCACGATAAGGAACTTGAAGTCACTATTATTACTAGAGGAGGCACTTTCATAGGAGAAGATAGGGTGACTCCAGGAAAGACTACAGATGGATCATGGATCAGAAGAGCTTCAGAGAAGGAGCCATTGTTTGATCCAAGGAAAGAAAATCATACTTTTGAAGAAGCAAGAAGATAATTTGGAGGTGAACATGCTTCTTCATCTAGGGCACAATCAAAAGTAAAGGAATGTGAAATGCCTCCAACATTTGATCAGTCTGCCTCACCTAGACAAGGAAAAGAGGTAAGAAAACTTGTGGAATTCTTGTATACTTGTATTTATTTGATTAAAGATGAAAGATTTGTGCATGAACTACAACACCTGATAAGACAATATGAAATGGGAAGAGTATATCCTCTCCTAAGTAGAGATGTGAATCAAGTATCTAGAAAAATGAGGACAAGAAAGGAATTGCACCTTAGTGCTCATGTTGGAGACTACGACATGGACTATGTGGTCCTCGACCTGGGAGCAAAAGTAAATGTTATGATGAAGTAGACTTGGGCATTGATGGGAAAACATAAATTGATTTGCTCTCCTATTAGGATTAGTATGGATAATCATCAAGTGATGATCCCCTTTGGAAGACTAGAGCATGTCCCTGTGGAAATCGAAGGAGTGAGGACATTTGCAGACTTCGAAGTGATCGATATTGTTGATGATAGCTTCCCATATCCTGCGTTGTTGGGTATCGATTGGGATTTCGACAATTTGACTGTTATTGGCTAAAAAAGAGAAGAATGACATTTGAAGGTGATGGCCTTAGGTTCATTGCACCTATTGATCCAGATGAAGGTCACAGATACACACAACCTATAAGAGAAGAAGATCATGCTTATGAGCTAGAGAACATCTATAAACTAACAACAGGACAACAAGATCATATTAATCCTATAACAGATGGAAATCTAAGTTGGCGAAGTTAAAGTGCATGTTCGTCATATTCAAAATAAACATTGGAAAAATGGCAGAACATAATGTATGAAGTCTCTACATGGAGGTGTGCCAGATTGACTAAGGTAGTTCGTTGGATTAGCACATAAGTAAGTAATCTTCCTACATTTGATGGTTTGAATAGTTTAGAGACATTTCTATTTGAATTTGAAGGAATTGTACCAGTACAATAGAGGTTGTTGGCACTAGATGAATCCTTGAAAGAAACACAAGCTATATGGTGGAGAACACACAAGAAGAACATCACAGAGTGGGTACAATGTCGCACCTTGTTGATAGTGCACTTTTCAAACCAAGTTGGAGGTTGCAAAGTTCGATACACAGGTCTGAGTTTTCCTAAGAACCATGTGCAAAGTTGTGAGGAATCCTAGAGAAACATTCCTAAAGAACAGGGGGTACATAAGTTCATTAACACCTTAGATACTACACCTGTCAACTGGTATCTTCAAGAAAAACTGTGCTTAGTCACTACAGATTGGTACGGTATGACCCATAAATTTATAGCTACATTCCTATTTGAAATTCAATACTCCACAGTAGATCAAGATTTACAAATTGTAAGACAAAAGGTCTTTGAGGAGGCACCTAACCCCCCTCTTGAACAAGAAGAAGATGAATGGACTGCACCTCTTCAATAGTTACAGGGTTGTTATAATATTAATGTTGATGAGGATGATGACCCTAGGAATGTGAACATTTCAGAAACTGAAGGACAAAGAGTTATAGAAGGGCCAGGGATTTAATTACCTTTAGTTGGGCAGCCTATTAAAATTAAGAAGGTTAATATTGGAACAGAGAAAGCACCTAAGTTGGAAAATGTTGGAGACTATTGGGATGATGCTACTGTTGGTAAGATTACAAAACTATTGCATGAGTATCAGGACTTGTTTCCAACCAAGTTCACAGACATGAAGGGCATTAAAGGGAGCATGGGAGAAATGAAGATTTCTTTGAAAGAAGATGCAAGGCCTGTCAAGTAGAGGCCTTACAGACTGAATCCTAAGTACAAGCAGAAAGTTAAGACTGAATTATATAGAATGTTAGAAGCAGGACTTATAGAACCAGTCGAAGAATCTGAATGGATTAGCCCTATGGTGGTCCAAGATAAGAAGACAAGAGAAATCAGAATCTGTGTCAATCTAAGGAAATTGAATGATGCATGTTTACATGATCCATTTCCTACACCTTTTACTGATGAAGTTCTAGATAATGTAGGAGGACATGAATTTTATTCATTCACGGATGGATTTTCAGGCTATCACTAGATCATAATTTCTAAGGAGGATAGACATAATACTACATTTGCAACATAATGGGGTTCTTTTCAGTACATTGTGATGCCTTTTGCTTTGAAGAATGCACCAGACATCTTTTCTAGGGTGGTGGTTGAAGCATTTAAGGAATTTTTTCATAAGTCTTTGGAGGCATAATTTGATGACTGGACCATTTTTAGTCTATTGAAAGAGTATATTGAATGTTTGAGATTAATGTTGGATAAGTGCAGGCAATGTCAGACTGCCCTGAAGTTGAATAAGTGTATTTTCTTTTCACCTTTTGGAGTGTTGTTAGGACACATTGTGTGTAAGTAGGGGTTGTTGGTAGATCCTTCCAAGATTGCTATCATTGTTGATCTACCTCCTCCCACTTTAGTTAGACAGTTGCACATTACATTAGGACACACTGGATACTACATAAAGTTTATTAAGGGTTACCCACATATAAAAACACTTATGGAGAAGCTATTAAAGAAGGATAGTAAGCTTCAATGGACAGAGGAATTTCAATAGAGCTTCGACACATTAAAGCAGAAAATGGTCACTGTGCCTATTTTGGTTTTTCCAGATTGGAGTGAGGAATTCCATGTTCATGTCGATGCTTCATCCATTACATTAGGAGCAGTTTTAGCACAGCCAGGTGCAGGAGATATTGGCCACCCTATAGCCTTTGCTAGCAAGAAGCTTTCTACAACTAAAATAAATTATACTACCACTGAAAGAGAAGGCTTAGCTATGGTATATGTGCTACATAAGTTTACACACTACTTGTTGGGAGGACATTTTAAGATGTTTACTGATCATTCTGCATTGAAGTACTTAGTCAACAAGACAGTGTTGGGGAGAAGAATATGCAGATGGATATTATTATTCCAGGAGTATGAATTTGAAGTTGTGGTCAAGCCAGGAAGAATGAATAAGGTACCGAACCACTTATCCAGGTTAGAAAATGGAGAGGAACCTACCAGTTTGGATGATACACTACTAGATGCATAGTTATTGGCCATTGGGAAATTCGATGATCACTTCGCCGATATAGTCCAGTTCCTATACACAAGAATGGAAACTCGCGAGCATATAGTTATTCATAAGAAACAATTGGTAGTCCATGCTGCATATTTTCAACTTATAGCTGGACAATTATATAAGATGGGAATAGATGAGATCTTAAGAAGATG
The DNA here is from genome assembly GCA_010110895.2 of Picea sitchensis. Taxonomy (NCBI): domain Eukaryota; kingdom Viridiplantae; phylum Streptophyta; class Pinopsida; order Pinales; family Pinaceae; genus Picea; species Picea sitchensis. Next base: position 32,739 of record SNQJ01S0088789.1, read on the forward strand.
TGTTATGGAGTCAGAAAGACCATTGATTCTGGCATAAGAAAATGAAGGCATCACAGGAGGACATTATGCAGGGAAATCAATAGCATAGAAGGTTCTCAGAGCTAGCCTCTGGTGGCCCACTTTACATAAGGATGCTAAGGAATACTACAGATCCTGTGATGTATGTCAAATAGTAGGGAAGCCTTATAGAAGGGATGAGATGTCTTTATCACCTTAGTTAACTTTACAGGAATTTTAGAAATGGGCTATTGACTTTGTGGGACCTATCAACCCACTAGGAAAGTGCACGAGAGTTTGATATATCATCATTTCTACAGATTATTTGACCAGATGGGTAGAAGCAAGAGAAGTTAAAGACTGTAGTACAACTACAACTGCGCGGTTCATCTTTGAGGATATCGTAACCAGATTTGGATGCCCGAAGATCCTTATGAGTGATCAAGGAACACACTTATTTAACAAAAATATTGAAGCCTTGAGTCAAGAGTTCGAAGTTCACCATCAGAAGAACACACCATATCACCCACAAGCGAATTGTACAGTCGAAGATTTCAATAAGATTTTGGAGACAACGCTGACTAAGATTTGCAATGTTAACAAAGATGATTGGGATTTGAGAATTCTAGCAGTGTTATGGGCTTATCGAACTACTTGCAAAAAGTTAACAACACAGACTCCCTTCATGTTAGTTTATGGACAGGAAGCAATAGTACCTATGGAATATTTGGTTCCTAGTTTAAGAATTGCAACATTTACAGGCATGGATGACATTGACGTTGTTCAAGAGAGGCTCGTGCAGTTGATGGAACTAGAGGAAGACAAGTTCATTGCAAGATTTTATCAGAAGGTACAAAAAGAACAAGAAAAGACTTACCATGACAGACATATCAAGAAGAAATAATTTAAACAAGGAGATTTGGTACTTTTATATGACAACAAGTTCATGAAGCATCCAGGAAAGTTCAGGACACATTGGCTTGGGCCATTAGAGGTTTCCTATGTTACAGAAGGTGGAGATGCACAATTGAAGTATCTTGATGGAGAATGGAAGGATGGTTTAGTAAATGGGAGTTGATTGAAGCTATATTGTGACAACCATCTTCCTTGCAGCTCTCGGTAAAAGAAAAGGAACAAGGGTCTAGGTGCTAGGGGCATTTGAAATTGGGTTCTAGACACACAAAAGACAGTATGCACATGGCAGGGAAGGAACGAACAGAAAGAACAGCCTTCCCCACACAGTCTACAGTGAAAGTAATACAGATGGCTCAACCCTGCAGTGACTTGGGATGAGTCACATGTGAGTGTTGGGGGCCTATTGGCCCTTAGTCAGGTATTAAGGAAGAAAGCAAAGATTAAGGAAGAAGAAAGACAAAGTATGAAGTGCGCGGAAGGCACACAAACCAAGGAAGGGTCTAAGTGGTTAAAGAAGCATAAAAGAAGGAACAAAGTAAAGGAAAGCAAGTTGTTGAAAGAGAAGATCAAGGAATATAAATAAACAAAGAAGATAAATCGTGGACAAGTCAGCAAGTGGAAGAAGACACTAATGGGTGCTTTGGATCACCTCGTGGAAAAGAAGGAGGAACAGGTTCGTGAAGTTATTAAAATGAGGGTTATGCAGATCTAGGGTTTTGGCAATGTATATATAGGGTTTTGGAAATGTGGATCTAGGGTTTTGGCACCTAGGCTTTGGTATAGGGTTTTCTAAGAGTCATGGAATGTATAAATAGAAGTCTAGAAGAGTTGAGATGTGATGTGATAGTGGTGTTGAGATGTAAGAGCGTTATGTTTTAGTGTAATCTTTTATTTTGGGTCTTCAGTTGGGTGTGAAGATCTACTCTGCAGCTGGGTACATAGGAATAGGGAATAACGAGGAAGAGAGAGAAGGATATGTAGTTGAGTGTGCACATAGAACTGTATATTTTCATCTATTCTATCAATAAACAAAATTCTGCGGACGTAGCTCTAGGGAGAGGGTGAACCACATAAAATATTTGTGTTCCATGTGGTTTATGTTTTGTTATTTACTACCTTTTATGTTGTTATTGCACTGTTATTTTTCCTATTTAAGATAAGAAGATATAACTTACTTCATGGAGTTAGGCATAATACTGCTAAGAATCTCTAGGTTATTTTGCATTATTGTTTTGGAATCATCTTGCATTTCCTATGGTTGTAGACACCTGTGTCCTACAACCCCCCTATTGCTACTTCAGGTGAGACTCCATCTGCTTTGCAGGTGTTTCCATAAGGGCCAGTAGTTAGGTTTTGTTGGTGCGTTGTTAGAGTTAAACCCTGGGTATTCCCCTGTGCCAACATTATCATACTAAGTGTTGTTGTGTGAGGGATAAAGTTCTTTTCTCCCTTTCTTTTTCCTCTTCTATACTTACCTGTTTTTCCCTTTCCTTCTTCCCCTCTATTATTTGTTTCCGGTTCTATACTTAGTCTCATTTATATGCTCGTGGGTTCTTAGGGTGGCAGAATGACAAATACTCATCTCCTTCTATATCTTCACATCATGAGTTTGACCAACCGCTGTTCGTTTCCATACTTAGCCAATTTTATGGCCGCGGGTTCCCGAGTATACATCTTGCACCCAAAACTTTGATGATCTACAATTCGACCCCAGACTCCTCGACCTCACAAGCCTCACTCTACATAGGATGACTTTGTCTGACCGACCTACCATTCCATACTTAGTATATTCTTAAAAGTTTCAAGGGTTCACGGACACCAAGGTTCACAAAAGTTTCAAAGCATTTTTCCCTCCCCTCCATCCCCACCACCTTCACCCCTTCCCAATGCACATTAATTATGAATTTACTTGTGACGAATCACCACACAGGTTCAAAAATATTGGCATTAATAAGTGGAAATCTAGAGGACATATCCCATTAAAATGCATTAATGGGAGAATATTATGGGATCTGATGATTTTTTTGTGTCGATCTTGAATTGGCAAAAAATTGTTTGTTATTTTAGTTTTTTTAAGGATTCATCATAGTAAGAGTGCAATATTGTCATGTCCCTCTTTAATATTGTGCATATATTACAACTTGTCATATTTGAGAACATTCTTGCATATGAAAATGTTAAATCATATATTTTATCTATTGCCTATGCGTTCGAGCAAAATTTGTGAGCCGAAAACACCCTTCAATTTGGAACATGGTTTACATTTGGGCCACAAAAATACTATTAAAATAAAATAATATGAATAGTATTTAAATAAATATAAACAAATTCTCTTTAAACTTGAACCTAAGTTTGTCGAGCTCCAGGTATATTCCATAGATGGGAATGTTTTTCCCATAGTTAATGTGTATGGTCATGAGTTCCTAGATTGGCGCTATCGAACTCTCATGTGCCTTGTTCCGTGATATACATCTTGCACCCAAAACTTTCATGATATACAATTTGACCCCAGAATCCTCGAACTCGCAAGCTTCACTCTACCTATGATGAGTCTGTCTAGGTCTGTCTGACCGCCTCACCTTTCCATACTTAGTTGATTCTTCACCTCTTGTTGTCACAGATTCTTGTGTTCACAGACTCTTAGGTTCACAAAATTTTGAAAGCATTTATCGCTCCCATCCATCCCCACCACCTTTGCACACTTCCCAACGAAAATTAATTACACTTTTATTGGTGACAAATCACCATACAGTTTAAAAAATATTGGCATTAATAACCGAAAATATCGAGGACATATCCCATTAAAATGCATTAAACCAAGATTTACATGAGATTATATTATCATCCTCCAGTTTTCACTTTAAAAACTATCACGACACAATTACTGTCACATGTTGAAATAAAAACAAATCTTCATCAAAGAATTATCTTTTCTCATAGGCACCCAAGATGCAGCTAGTCGCTTGATATCAAATTGGTAGAGGTCAATATTATAGGATCTATTTTTGTTTTTTTTGTGTGGATCTTGAACTTGGAAAAAATGTTGTTTAATTTAGTTTTTTTAAGGCATTATTCCCTGCCTTTCCATATTTAGTCGATTCTTCACCTCTTGTTGTCACATATTCACAGATTCCCTAGCTCCCAGGTTCACAAACGTTTCAAAGCATTTTTCGCTCTCCTCAATCCCTACCACCTTCGCGCCCTTCCCAATGCACATTAACCATTCCTTTATTAGTGACAACTCACCACATAGATTTGAAAAGATTGACGTTAATAGGAGAAAAGGTCGAGGACATCTCCCATTAAAACGCATTAAACCAAGATTTATGATGCTTTTACTAGTGACAACTTACCACACAGGTTCGAAAATATTGGCATTAATAAGAAGAAATCTTGAGGACATGTCCCATTAAAACGCATTAATGGGAGAGTATTATGGGATCTAATGATTTTTTTGTGTCGATCTTGAATTGGAAAAAAATTGTTGGTTATTTTAATTTTTTTAAGGCATCATCATAGTAAGAATGCAATATTGTTCTAGCCCACTATCATCTACAAAGGTATTGGCATCATGTCCCTCTTTAATATTGTGCATATATTACAACTTGTCATATTTTAGAATATGCTTGCATATGAAAATGTTAACTCATATATTTTCTCTATTGCCTATGCGTTTGAGAAAAAAATGTGAGCCGAAAACACCCTTCAAATTCGAACATGGTTTACATTTGGGCCACAAAAATACTATTAAACTACAATAATATGAATAGTATTGAAATAAATATAAATAAATTCTCTTTAAACTTGAACCTGAGATTGTCGAGCTCCAGGTGTATTCCATACCTGAGAATTTTTTTCCCATACTCAATGCTTATGGGCATGAGTTCTCAGATTGGTGCTATCAAACTCTTTTTCACTCTATTTCGTGATATACATCTTGCACCCAAAACTTCTGTGATCTACAATTCGACCCTAGAGTCCTCGAACTCACAATATTGACTCTACCTACGATGAGTCTATTTGGGTCCATCTGACCACTCTGCCTTTCCATACTTAGTCGATTCTTCACCTATTGTTGTCACAGATTCGTGGGTTCATGGAATCCCGGGTTCAAAAATGTTTGAAATCATTTATTGCTCCCGTCCATCCATGCCACCTTCACACTCTTCCCAATGAAAATTAATTATGCTTTTATTAGTGAAAACTCACCACACAAGTTTGAAAAGATTGGCATTAATAACCAAAAAGATCGAGGACATATCCCATTAAAATGCATTAAACCAATATTTATGGGAGATTATATTATCATCCTCTAGTGTTCATTTTAAATACTATCAGCACACAATTATTGTCACATGTTGCAATACAAGCAAATCTTCATCAAATAATTAGTTTTTCTCATAGGCACCCCAGTCGCCTGATATCGAATTGGCAGAGGTCAATATTATGGGATCTGAATTATTTTTTTTTGTGGATTTGAACTCAGAAGAATTGTTGTCTACTTTAGTTTTTTTAAGGCATTATTCCCTACCTTTCCATACTTAGTCGATTCTTCACCTCTTGTTGTCACAGATTCGCAGGTTCCTAGGTTCTGAGGTTCACAAAAGTTTCAAAGAATCTTTTGCTCCTGTCCATCTCTGCCACCTTTGTGCCCTTCCCAATGCACATTAATCATGCCTTTATTAGTGGAAAATCATGACACATATTTGAAAAGATTGGTATTAATAGGCGAAAAGGTTGAGGACATCTCCCATTAAAACGCATTAAACCAATATTTACTATGCTTTTACTAGTGACAACTCACCACACAAGTTCAAATAAATTGGCATTAATAAGAGGAAAGCTCGAGCACATCTCCCATTAATACACATTAACGAGAGAATATTATGGGATCTGATGATTTTTTTGTGTCGATCTTGAATTGACAAAAAATTGTTGGTTATTTTAGTTTTTTTAAGGCATCATCATAGTAAGAATGCAATATTGTGCTAGCCCATTGTCATCTACAAAGGTATTGATGTCATGTCCCTCTTTAATATTGTGCACATATTACAACTTTTCATATTTGAGAATATGCTTGCATATGAAAATGTTAACTCATATATTTTCTCTATTGCCTATGCATTTGAGAAAAAATTGCGAGCTGAAAACACCCTTCAAATTCGAACATGGTTTACATTTCGGCCACAAAAATACTATTAAAATACAATAATATGAATAGTATTGAAATAAATATAAACAAATTCTCTTTAAACTTGAACCTGAGTTTGTCAAGCTCCAGGTATATTCTATAGCTAAGAATGTTTTTTCCATACTTAATGCTTATGGCCATGAGTTCCCGGATTGGTGCTATCGAAATATTATTCACCATGTTCCGTGATATACATCTTGCACCCAAAACTTTTGTGATCTACAATCCGACCCTGAACTCCTCGAACTCACAATATTGACTCTACCTACGATGAGTCTGTCTAGGTCCATCTGACCGCCCCTCCTTTCCATACTTAGTCGATTCTTCACCTCTTGTTGTCATAGATTTGTGGGTTCGTGAACTCCCGGGCTCACAAAAGTTTGAAATCATTTATCACTCACGTCCATCCCTGCCACCTTCACACACTTCCCAATGCAAATTAATTACGCTTTTATTAGTGAAAAATAACCATACAAGTTCAAAAATATTGGCATTAATAACCGAAAAGATCGAGGACATATCCCATTAAAATGCATTAAACCAATATTTATGGGAGATTATATTATCATCCTCCAGTGTTCATTTTAAATACTATTAGGACACAATTACTGTCACATGTTGCAATACAAAAAAATCTTCATGAAAGCATTAGATTTTCTCACAGACACCCCAGATGCACCCCAGTCGCCTGATATCAAATTGGCAATGTTCAATATTATGGGATATGATTTATTTATTTATTTATTTTCTGTATCTTGAACTCGGAAAAATTGTTGTTTACTTTAGTTTTTTTAAGGCATTATGCCCCGCCTTTCCATACTTAGTCGATTCTTCACCTCCTATTGTCGCAGATACGAGGTTTCTTGGGCTCCTAGGTTCACAAATGTTTCAAAGCATTTTTCTCTCACGTACATCCATGCCACCTTCGCGCCCTTCTCAATGCACATTAATCATGCCTTTATTAGTGACAACTCACCACATAGATTCGAAAAGATTGGCATTAATAGGAGAAAAGGTCGAGGACATCTCCCATTAAAATGTATTAAACCAATATTTATGGGAGATTATATTATCATCCTCGAGAATTCATTTCAAATACTATTAGGAGAAAAGGAACGTTCTCATCACCTTATTTGGACATCTGGAATTGCGCAAGCAGGTTGTGTCCCTGAAGTTTTTGACTGTAAGGAGTTGGTGCACCAAAAATTATATTCTAAACCAACGGATTATCTAGTTGCGGGACCATTCTCGAGTCTCCCTATCACCTCAATTATTTCTAAATATGTTAAGACTTCCTAAGCCAACGCTTACTTTCAAGGGTGAGGATTGCACAAAATTCTTAGATTTTTGTTCAACATTTCGTACTTTGATAAGTGTTAATTTCCCTCTATCATCGAAAAATTTGGTTTTAAGGTGTCGTCCTTGTAATGTTCCCGTTCATCCACATCTGAGACAAATTAGAGATTCCATTCAGGCCCAATTGAAAGATGAGGGAGTGGTTTTATGTGACGTAAATTTTGGGTGGAAAAAATTAAGTTATCCAACAAAAGCTCAGACAAAAAATTCAAGTATCGTATGCTTGGTATTCTCCCTGTATTTGATCATTTGGTTGGTTGAAAGGCCTTCCTGAAGATTTGTATGTTGAACTTCTTTGTTTTATTGATGAAAATTGGAAGGGACTTTCAAGTCACCTGCAAAATGCTCCTTTGTTGAAGTATATAGCTTCTTCCAACAACGTAGATTTGGAAAGTGTATCAGATGCTACAGATCACACCAAAATTTATCTTTCGTTAGAGGATTCACAAATATCGTGGATTTCAAAATGGTTTGGAATATTCAAAAGTGATGCCAAATATTACTCCATTCCTAAATATACTCATAAGGAAATTATAAATTTGGATCCTCACGAAGGTGAGAAACCGTATGAGTAGTTGAATCAACATCCTAAAATTACAAAAATTTCTATCTCAAAGTTTGTTGAACGAATTTTGGATGTAGTAACAGACTCAACAGATAGTCGGCTTCTATCCCAAATTTTGTTGAGCGACCTCTGGATGTAGTAACATAATCGACATACAATCAACTTTCTATCAATACTACACATTTTTTTCACTATTCCTATGCAAATGATTACATCTGGGTTGGAGATATTACCACTCTTTGCAAGAATATTTCCCTAGTAGTTGAAGGTGGGTATATAATCAGGGAACGAGGCTCTCAAAATTTTCTCATGCCTGCATCAACGAGTAAATGGGAAGGAATTATGGAGTATGGACTTTGCAACACTTTCTTAAGATTACTTTATACTACCACCTTCTGTAGGAAGTTTTATGTATTCAGTTAATGATTTGGTTTATGAAGATCACCTTTTACTACCACCTTCATGTAATGATTTTTTTCATTCTTTAGAAGAAACCTTGACGTGGTATATATTCTAGAGTTATTCCCACTGAATATCAATCTTCTTGTTGTTTACCATGCTTTGAATAAGGAGAATGCATTTCTTCTGTTGCAATAGATCCGATATTTGAAAAAAATGGAAGTTGCTTGATGCTTGAAGTATTAACTTGTATAGTTCAAATAAATCGCCATCACCTCACCATAAGCGTCTCTCAAGTTGTCATCAGGATGACAGGTCAATAAGAACAGAGTGCCTTCCTAGCCGTAGAGTGCTTCCATCCCTAGCTTGGGTTTGCAAAGATGCTTTTATTGCTATCTTGTTTCTTTCTCCTAGTTGTGGATCCTTCTATCCCAACTAACATGATGGAAATAAAATAGCTCTAGGAGTTTGATCACTTCCCAGGATCTGAGTTGACTATATATTAATTTCATTTGACATAAAAAAAAAATTGTGTGAAACCTAATGTTAGACATAGAAAATAAATTTTTTTTTTTTTAAATATAAAATAATGTACTTTTTTAACACACCATTGGTCGAAAAGTTTGAGGGGTTATTTTTGATTCACGCCCTTCAAGAATGTAAATTAATTGCACAATTAATATTTCTTCTAGAAATGCATTCAATCCATCGTCTACTATGACAATTGTATTGACACTGCAATGTTAAGATAATAAATGTATGACATGCACCTAATGTCGAGGTAATCATCACACATGACCCACAACCTCCAAATATGCCTGCACTCATGACAACATTGTAATTGTCTTGACAAAGAAACGCTAAAGTCGGTGCTCTTTTGCAGCCTTGAAAACCCTGTAGTATAAGTTCTTTGACAATGACAAGCCTACTTGTTCACTACCTAACTACCCTGCAATCAATGAAACTGTTCCCATTTCCACCACCAATGTCAATGTCTGAAGCTGAAGCTATCTGGAGCTTGGAGTCACCACCAGTGTTGATGTCTGAATTTGAAGCTACTTGGATCCTGTAGTCACGACTTGATATAGTTTTACATATGTTCAATTACATGTAGGTGCAAGTTTTAGTGGGTCAGTCTATGTTGCATATGAATACCGACTACAACTCACATGTTTTGGGACCAGCAGTCTGGCTACAGCACAGTGTCTAGCAGGCTCTCTACAATGTAAACTATGACAACAACCAGTCGATATAGTGTTTATTATAAGCTCTTATATAGTGATATTACATCAACTAGTAACACTATTCAAGATCCCGAGAAGGGATCAAACTCCCTAGATCTAGTTTATTTCCATCATGTTAGTTGGGATAGAAGGATCCACCAACAAGAGAAAGAAACAATCTATCAATAAAAGAATTCGTGCAAACCCAAGTTGGGGATGGAAGCACTCTATGACTAGGAAGGCACTATGTGATTATGACCTGTGATCCTAATGAACAACTCAAGAGATGCTTGCGGTGAGGTGATGGTGATTTATTTGAACCAGACAAGTTAATACTTCAAGCATCAAGAAACTTCTATATTTTTCAAATATCAGATCTACTGCAACATAAGAAATTCATTTTCCTTATTCAAATCACGGGAAACAATAGGAGGATTGATATTCGGTGGAAATATCTCTGTAATATCTACTACATCAAGGTTTCTTCTAAAGAATGAAACAAAATCGTTACATCAAGGTGGTAGTAAAAGGTGATCTTCAGAAACAAAATCATTACTTGAATACCTCAAACTTCCTGCAGAAGGTGGTAGTATAAAGTAATCTTCAGAAAGTGTTGCAAAGTCCATAGTCCAGAATTCCTTCCCATTAAATTTTCCCAGTTACTCATTGATGCATGCATGAGAAAATTTTGAGAGCCTCATTCCCTGACTATATACCCACCTTCAACTACTAGGGGAATATTGTTGCAAAGAGTGGTAAGCTATTCGACCCAGATGTAATTATTTGCATAGGAATAGTGCAAAAAATGCGCAATAGTGATAGAAAGTTGATTGTATGTTGAGTCTGTTACTACATCTAGAGGTCACTCAACAAACTTTGGGATATAAGTTCTGTTGAGTCTGTTACTACATCCAAAAGTCTCTCAACAAACTTTGAGATAGAAAGTTATGTGATTTTAGGATGTTGATTCAACCACTCATACGATTTCTCACCATCGTGAGGATCCAAATTTATAATTTCCTTTTGAGTATATTTGGGCATGGAGTAATATTTGGCGTCACTTCTGAATATTCCAGACCATTTTGTAAGTCACGATATCTACGAGTCCTCTGATGAAAGAGAAATTCTAGTGTGGTTTGTAGCATTGCATGATACACTTGCTAGATCTGTGTTGTTGGAAGAAGCTATATACTTCAACAAAGGATCATTTGTAGGTGACTTGAAAGTCCCTTCCAATTTTCAACAATAAAACAAATAAGTTCAACATACAAATCTTCAGGTAGGGATTTCAACCAACCAAACGATCGAATATAGGGAGAATACCAATCATAAGATACTTTAATTTTTTGTCTGAGCTTCTGTTGGCTAACATAAATTTTTTCCCCAAAGATGATGTCACATAAAGCCACTCAATCATCTTTCAATTGGGCCTGAATGGCATCTCTAAGTTGTCTCAGATGTGGATGACTAGGAACATTACAAGGAAGGCACATTAAAACCCAAGTTTTCGATGATAGAGGGAAATTAACACTTATCAAAGTACAAAATGTTGAATAAAAACCTAATGTAGCCAGGCCATATTTAGAAGAGACAAACTATTCAAGAAGATAATTGAGATAGATCTAGTTGACAACACCAATGAAGTCCAAGACCCAAAATTGATATTCAACTAGTTTTTTTTAACCAACCAACCATTTGATGATCAAGTTGAGATCTATAAAAGACTATCATTTGAAAATTTCTATGGCATTCTTGAATATGGTGAAGATGATGTGAACAATTGGCTAGTTGATTATTCGATTAAAAACCAAGATATTGAAGAAGCATTGCACAACCTCTCTATTGATCTAAGGGAATTGGAAAGTGAATTCTTCAATATAAAAATCTGACATGAAATCATCGTGGAACCCATGAGGAGCTACATCAAGGAGTGGTTCAAAAAGGATGTCAACAAGATTACCAATGAAGGCCAAAGGACACTTGAGACGATTCCCATAACCTTTGAGGAAAGCCATAAAAGGACATCAGCGAGCAAATGACAAGGCATGGGATACCATCATAGTAATTTCATACTGATCACATTCTTCTGTATTTGTCAATGTCTTCATCCAGTTACTCTACCTCTTTAAATAGAAAGGTTTAATCGAGGACTGTCAATTTTCTCTTTCTTCTTTCCAGGCCTTGTTGTCTTCCATCGCCGACTTTCTTCTTTCTGCAAGCTTGATTCTTGTACATATTTTATTTATGGTCCGCGAGAGCCCCAATCCCAGTCATTATGGAAAACACATTTAAATTTTATAGAATATGTATTGAACTATATATTTTTTTACAAATTCGAAGAGAGCTATTTTGGGAAATAATATCAACTATATTTTGTAACCCAATTTATCTGAATATAAAATATTTGAGGTTGTTGTATGGTGTTTTCTAATGTTTAATATTGTTTTTTTGAATTTTTTATATATTTTTTAAATTAACTCATTTTCTTGTACAACTATTGATAGATGAATTCAACCTCTTTCTACAAAAATTTAAGACGCTCTTTGATCCATACTTAAAAATGTACGATAAGCTTTTTTTTTCCCTACTAGTACTTCCATTTAAATAAAAGCTACTTTATTGCTGCATCTACAACTTTTGCTCCTTACATTTTACATGGAAGAATAATTTGTGATAAGATATAGTTTTGTGGCCCCCACCCTATACTTAAGAAAGAAATGGGTAGGCCCATCCTTCTTTCATTCTTCTGGGCCCCAAAAATAGAGTCAATGAATGACTCTATTTCAACATGGCAACTTAGGTGTTGGCGTCATGTTCATGTTTAATATTGTGCATCTATTAAAGATTCTTTTGTTTGAGATTATACTTGCATATAAAAATGTTAAGTCATATATTTTTTTGTCTATTGCTTATGGGTTTGAGAAAAATTTGCGAGCCAAAAACACCCTTCAAATTGGAACATGGTTTACATTTGGACAAAAAATAATCTATTAAGATAAATTAATATGAATACTATTCAAATAAATGTAAACAAATTCTCTTTAAACTTGAACCTGACTTTGTCAAGCTCCAAGTATATTACATAACTGAGACTAAAAGTTCTTTTGTCCTTTCTTTTCCCTCTTCTATACTTACCCATTTTTCCCTTGTCTTCTTCCCCTCTATTATCCCTTTTTGGTTCCATACTTAGTCACATTTCTATGATCACGGGTTCCCGAGTTGGCGGACTGACAGATCCTCATCTCCATCTATATCGTCACATCATGAGCCTGACCGACCGTCGTCCCTTTCATTACTTAGCCAATTATCTTACCACGAGGTCCTGGGTTAGCGCTATCGAACTCTTATGCCTCATGTTCTGTGATATACATCTTGCACCCAAAACTTATGTGATCTACAATTCGACCCCAGGCTCCTCGAACTCGCAAGCTTCACTATACCTGGGTACACAAAAATTTGAAACCATTTATCGCTCCCTTCCATCCTCGCCATATTCACGCCCTTCCCAATGCACATTCATTATTCTTTTACTAGTGACAACTCACCACACATGTTCGAAAAGAATGGCATTAATAAACAAACAATAGATGTTGTTGTGTGAGATACTTACCCCTTTTTCCCTTTTCTTCTTCCCCTCTATTATCCCTTTCTGGTTCTATACTTAGTCACATTTCTATGATTGTTGGTTCCTGGGTTGGAGAACTGACAAATCCTCATCTCCATCTATATCCTCACATCACGAGTTCAACCCACCGTCGTTCCTTTCCATACTTAGCCAATTTTATGGTCGTGGTTTTTGGGGTTGGCGCTATCGAAATCTCATGCCCCTTGTTCCTTGATATACATCTTGCACCCAAAAATTCTGTGATCTACAATTCCACCCCGGACTCCTTGAACTTGCAAGCTTCACTCTATCGATGTTCACAAAATTTTCAAAGCATCTATCACACCCTTCCATCCCTGCCACCTTCGCGCCCTTCCCAATGCACATTAATTATGATTTTACTAGTGACAACTCAACGCACAGGTTCGAAAAAATTAGCATTAATAAGCGAAAACCTCAAGGACATATCCCATTAACATGCATTAAACCGCGATTTATGAGAGTCCGACCGACCATCGTTCCTTTCCATACTTAGCCAATTTTATGGCCGCGGGTTCCCAGGTTAGAGATATCAAACTCTCATTCCCCATGTTCTGTCATATACATCTTGTAGCCAAAACTTCCGTGATCTACAATTCCACCCCGGACTCCTCGAACTCGCAAGATTCACTCTACTCAGGTTCACAAAAAATTCAAAGCACTTATCGCTCCCTTCCATCCCCTCCACCTTCACGCCCTTTCCAATGCACATTAATTATGCTTTGATTAGTGACAACTCATCACACAGGTTCAAAAAGATTGGAATTAATAAGAGAAAACCTCGAGGACATCTCCCTTTAAAACACATTAAACCGCGATTTACACGAGATTATATTATCAGATATCTTCTTTACATGTTAAGTTTCATATTACTTTATGGGAAGATTCCATTTCATATTAATTACTTTATCCATGTATTTCTGGGTAGATTCTTTTTCAATAATTGTAAATTAAGATATAAGTTATATCTTAAATTAGTATTTAATGAAATTTCCAAATAGGTTTTAATATTATTTTTTTTATCATTTCATTTCTAAAAAACAATTGAACAATTGAACATAAATTTTTAATATTAATTTTTTTTTTTAATTCTTATTTAATTTTACATATTTCAACTTTCATTTGCTTATTGTTAAAGATCTATTATAATTTCCCTTTACTTACCATATTGTTAATTTTTTATTTCTTAACAATATTCCTCCTCTTTCCCCATATTCCAATAATCATCATCATCAATAATTATAATGTTAGGATATTTAGACACTTAGGAGTTAGTTAAGATCTACATGGTCTAATATGTCGTTAGGTAAAAGTGTATTTCTTAGTGTGTTTCTTTAGTATGCATTAGTATGCATTTGTAGTTAGGAAATCCGACGGTCACGATATGTTCCTGACATAGAGTGATC
>SNQJ01S0088789.1:55919-71657 GCA_010110895.2 Picea sitchensis
GTGAATCGGTATTTCGTGACTCTTGAACTCTCGTCACGATGTTCTCCAAAACCTGAACTCTGAAATGTCGAAATTTTGATGGCGCTTGGATCTGCTGCCACCTGTCCTCTAAGATAGATGGTCTTGATTCTCTTGTGAAATATTCTTTCCCTAGTCTTCACCTTCGTTCTCCCGGTACCAAAAAAAAACATTGATGGCTTCCGGATCTTTGCCACCTGTCACTCCAGATCCAACAGTTGGAGTGATTTCAGGATTTCACGTATCGGGGTATGGAGTGCAGCCTCCTCTGCTCGTCCAATGCCCGATTTCGTGATAGCGTCAGATTGACGGCGCATGATATTTCTCGATCCAATGGTTCAGATCAAGTCGTGATTTCAAAATTCGTGAATTCTCACCGCAGTGTTCTCTGACCTTTACTCCCTGTGAGTCAGTGAAATGTCGAGATCTCGCCACATGTCCTACTTGATGGATAGTCCCAACGATTTCGGGATTTTTTGAATACGCAAGTCGTTTTTCCTCCTGTGTACTCCAGAGGACTAAACCTCGTGCACTTTCTCCTAGATCCGATGGCTATCAATCCTCTGCGCTAAATCTGACGGCTGCAAATCTTTTGTCTTTTCTACGCACTCCTCGTCCTTTTTGAACTTGATTGACACCTCAGATCTGTCAGCAGGAGCGATCTTATAGCTGCGTCTGTTCGTTCTTGGCTACTTTAGTGTGTTCTTTTTTGTTCTTGCAAATATTTTCTCCTGAAGCAGGAAATTTGTGAATCTTTCACGAATTGAAAGACTTTCATGAATTCTTTAAATCTTTCTGCCCTCTGCAACAATATTTCATGAGTTTGTGAGAATTTTCTGAATTCTTTAAATGTTTCTTCCTTCTGCAACAATCTTTCACGAATTTGAAATAATTTCTCGAGATCTTTAAACGTTTTTGCCTTCTACAACTCTGACTCCTCAATCTTTTGAGCGTACTGCACTCTGCTTCCTCGTGCGTGCTTTCTGCTACGATCTTTTAAGAAGAGACTGGACTATGGATTTCTCTCCAGGCTTTGTAAAGAATCTTGTGTCCTATGCTCTCGTTCACAGTGTAAGCTCTGCGCTGTTAGGATCGGGTTGCTCTTCAGACTATGTGGAGAGGCTTACTGTTGAAGCTCTGATACCATGATAAAATGTGAAGCAAAGAATACAGAGAAAGACAAGAGCAGAAATAGAATTCAGTATATTAGGTATGTTAGGAAAAGAGTATGAAATGCAAGTAAAAGAGTACAATAGAAAATAGAAACTAGTTGAGCTAAATAGGCTCAAGCAAATAAAGAAATGATAGTATAGCTAGCCAGGACAACTGGCAGTGTACAATCAAACTGTTGAGGTTACATTATATTTAACAAATAAGGGGAGATTATAGAAGTGGGTTTTTTCCTCATTGAATAACACAACCTTACAAACATGGCTCTTCCATCTCCCCTTGAACCACATCACCAATGTTGAATTCACTACCCTAAATAATTTTGCTAGGCATGGCAAATTCCACAAATGCATAAAAAATTATGTCATTTGATCTCCATCATCAACACATGGATAGGATGATATATAGTATCATTTCCGTCTATCATAGCATCAAAAATAGTCTAAAGGCATCATATACATGGTTTCTCAGTATTTTGAACAGTAATGTTTTGCTCTTCTCCAACAATGTTGCTTTACCATCCATCTATTGTGATCAAGAAATTGATCATTGTGGTTGTGGTAGTAGGATCATTTCCTTGGTTTCCTTTTCTGATCATATCTTATTCCTCTCTTAATATTGTTGGTATTTGTAATTGACTTGTACACTGAGTGTCTCACCTTGTGAGGTCGTACTCAACTATGAGAGGCCATTGTCATATGGAGAATTCCAATCAAACATTGGAATAGAAATAGTCACTTTTGTTTATCTCCTCAAAGTAACACCAACTATCGGCTCATGAACAACAATGGCGAAGAAAGCAGTGAGTTCTCTCTTGAGACTCATCAGAGTTCCAATTTTGCATTGGCCGCATTGATGAATTCATCGTATGTATAGAAATATTGGGTAACAACAACACTGCTTTCTTGCACAGCTATCAACAACACTATATAATATTCCATTCAAGAAATATTGGGTAACAATATCCCCAACATCTCCTTGGAAAATGGAAAAAACATAAAGCACAAGAGAAATCCATATAATTAAAACACTCCATAGATGATTTTCCATAGTGGAGACTAATGTCTATCAGTACTTTTGTTGTCACTGAGATAGATCTAGAAATAGAAGTTCTTTGCTTGGTAGTGAGCAGAGGTTGTCTTATATCCATAGCAACAAATAGTAAAAGTTCTTTGCTTGGTAGTGAGAAGAGGTTGTCTTATATCTATAGCAACAAATAATCCAGGTATCAAGATTGTAATTATTTTACAGTTTTTTTAATCAGATATTGTTCACTAAAATGAATTATTTTGTCTCAATTCTGTGTGGTGCTCATTAAAATATAAAATTATTTAGAATGGTTAAGAAATATTAAGCATACTTTTATATTCAATGATCTTTGGGATGACATTCGTCACATAGATACTTCACCTATCAAACCTACATTAGTTAATGATCTTGCAATATGGATGAATAAAGTTAAGAAAGAATATGCATTGATTGTTTCTTTCATAAGTGAAGAAGTGAATCATCACATCAGATTCATTTGAAGCTCTTCAACCGAGATATAAAATGTATGCAAGACTAAAACAAAATGCTAGTAATGGAAGAATAACAACAATATAACCAGAACATTCACCATAATAACACTGAAATGATATAAGAATAACAACAGAAATAACACTTTGAATCTGAAAGCAATGTTCACAGGCCTCTTCGAGGGGGTAACCTCCAGTTGAGCAGAGCTCTATTACAATAATATCCAAGCTAGGGTTATCATACCCTCGACTCCTATTTATACTAAAAAGAAGCATCTAAAGGAAGATCCTTCTAGAAGCGGAAGCTTCTATTAGGTCTTCTTACATCTGCCTTATTCTATTTTATTGAAAGACCTTACTAATATTGACCTTTATTACATCTGAATATATTGTTCTACCTATGTGCAGGTTAGGACCCTAACATGTCCACCCCCTTAAAAACAGCCTTGTCCTCAAGGCTTGAGATGAGGAAATTGCTGCAAAATGGTAGTTGGTTCCCAAGTGGTGTCTGCTGGAGTTGTATCTTTCCACTGTACTAGCACTTCCTTGATGGTTCTCTGAATTAGGCTATGCTCACACTGGTCCAAAACTGCTTCTGGCTGTAGCCAAATGGATCCTTCTTTAGCTAACTCTGGAAGGTTGGTTTGAATGTGGCACTTAGCTCCAATCACCTTCTTTAAGCATGAAACATGAAAAATGGGATTTAGCTTCGAATTGTTGGGCAAAGCTAACTGATAGGCAACTTGTCCCACATGCTTGAGTATGGTATAAGGACCATAAAATTTGGGCACTAGCTTCTGACAATGCTTAGCCTTGAGGGAATTTTTCTTGTAAGGTTGTAGTTGAAGAAACACCTAATCCCCTTCTGCAAATTGACATTCAGAGCGACCCTGATCTGCTTGTTGCTTCATGCGATTCTGTGCCATGACCAAATTCTCTTTGAGGGTACAAAGAATAGCCTCTCGAGTTGTAAGTGCTAGGTCAACCGCCTAGACCTTCAAGGCACCCGATACGTATGAGAAAACTGAAGGTGGCTTCTTTCCATATACCGCTTCAAAAGGAGTCATGCATGTAGTTGTATGGTATGAAGTGTTGTACCACCATTTAGCTAGGGGTAACCATTGAGCCCACTGATTTTTCTTTTCCAAGGAAAAACACCTCAAATATATCTCCAAACACTTGTTGACAACTTCCGTTTGGCCATCAGTCTGGGGATGATAAGATGTGCTGAGATGCAATTCGATGCTTTGTATATTGAACAATTCTTGCCAAAAATTGCTTGTGAAAGTTGGGTTGCGATCAGAAACAATAGAGTGTGGCATGCCATGAAGCTTGAAGACCTGATCCATGAAGATTTGAACCACCGTGGATGTTGTAAATGAGTGTTGAAGGGCGCATAAATGAGCATACTTGGAAAGGAGATCAACAACCACCATGATGACGGATTGATTTCCCAATTTGGGTAAGACGGTAATAAAATCCATAGAGATATCCTTCCAAATAACAGCTGGAATCGGGAGCGGTTGTAGTATGACCAATGATTGGAGTGTTTTTCCCTTGTTGTGTTGACACACATCACATCCAGCTACAAAATTACGAATGTCCTATTTCATAACATCCCAGAAAAAGGAACGTTTAACCCTGTCATAGGTTTTGGTGAACCCGAAGTGCCCTGTTGTGGGTGTAGAATGAAGCTCAGAAAGTACCATGGATTTAAGCTTTGATTGTTTACTTAAATACAAACAACCTTTGTATCAAAGTTCCTCATGGAGCCAAGAGTACCTTGGGGAAGCTGGAGCCTTGGACTGCAATTGGTGGATCAACTGCAAACGTTTGGGATCTTGTAGCCATTCCTAGCGAATGGCTTGGAGCCAATCTGGTACAATGAATGAAAGAGAAAAAATGGATCCTTCATCTTCATATTTTCGGGAAAGTACATCCGCAACCACATTGTATTTTCCTTTCTTATAAATGATCTCATAATCATATCCAAAGAGTTTAGTCACCCATTTTTGTTGTTCAGGGGAGGAAATGCGTTGTTCCAGAAAGTACTTGAGGCTTTGATGGTCTGTCTTAATTTGGAAATGTTGTCCCAATAGATAAGGATGCCACATATCCACAACATGAAAAATAGCCAACATTTCCTATTCATAGATGGATTTGCCCAGATTTCTTTCATATAGTTGCTTGCTGGTAAAGGCCAAAGGTCGACCCTCTTGCATAAGGACAACACCAATTCCTTTCCCCGAGGTATCACATTCCAACACAAAGGTCTTTGTGAAATCGAGAAGGATGAGGACTGGAGTGGTGCACATGGCCATCTTCAAGGTTTGAAAAGCTTGAGCAGTGACTGGAGTCCAAGTGAAAGAGTTCTTTTTTAGGAGAGCAGTGAGAGGTGATGCAATCTTCCCATAATTATTAACAAACTTGCGATAATACCCTATTAAGCCTAGAAATTCACACAATATCTTAAGGGTCTTTGGGTGAGTCCAGTCTTGCATAGCTTCAATCTTTTTAGGATCCACCCTGATGCCATATTTTCCAACCAAATGACGCAAGTATTCTACTTCTGAGGCACCAAAAGAACATTTAGACTGTTTCAGGAAAAGTTGGTGCTGAGAGAGTAGATGGAGAACTTGATCCACATGAGAAAGATGGTCTGTCTAGGTTTCTCTATAGATGGGGATATCATCAAAGAAAACTAAGACAAAATGGTGGAGAAAAGGATGGAAGACATGATTCATGATTCTTTGGAAGGTGGAGGGGGCATTACACAAGCCAAAGGGCATGACCAAAAAATCATAGTGGCCCTCATGAGTTCTAAAGGAAGTATTGGGAATGTCTGCCTCTTTCATATGTATTTGGTGGTAGCCCGAATGGAGATCCAGTTTAGTGAAGAATTGGGCACCACTCAATTCATCCAGGAGGTCATCAATGACAGGAATGGGGAATTTGTCTTTGATGGTAAGTTTGTTGAGGGCATGGAATTTAGGACACATTCGCCAAGAACCTTCTTTCTGCAGGACCATGACCACAAGAGATGAGAAGGGGCTCGTACTAGGGTGGATAACGCCTGCATTAAGGAGTTCCTAGACCATTTTCTCAATTTCATTTTTTTGGGAAAAGGGGTGACGATACGGACGAAAATTGGGAGGAAGGCTTCCAGGTACAAGGGGAATGGAATGATCATGAACACCACGCAAAGAGGGAGGCCTTGGGGAGTGGAAAAGACCAATTGATGTTTAGAAAGGATGGCTTGGAGGTCTTGCGGTACCGAGGGTGTCTTTGTTGCTTGTATGGCATGGAGTTAAGTGATAACACCAGAATGACCCTTTTTTAGCATCTTTTCCATGCGATGGGAACTAATGATCTCAGGTGAACCAACGGTGATGCCTTGGAACTTATATTGGTGGCCCTCCTAGTTGAATTGCATGGTTAATTCTTTAAAATCCATGAGAATGGGACCCAAAGTCCTTAGCCAGTCTGCACCCAACACAATGTCACAACCTCCCATGTCGATAGAAAACATATGGGATTTCAGGTGGTAGTCACCAATTTGGAGATGCACATTTTCACAACACCCTCCACATTTCATGGAACCACCATTGGCAATCATGATTTGGAAATTATTGACGGCATTGATGTAGGAATGAGTTTCTTGGGCAATGTAGTGATGAATAAAATTATTGGGTGCTACTACTATCAACCAGAATGATGACCTTCCGATGCTTGATGTAACCAATCAACTTGAGGGTTTGGGGAGCAGAGAAGCCAGTGAGAGCATTGAGGGAAATGACTGGTTCTACTTTGGGAGGGTTTGAGGGAGGGGTTATGTCAGTGGATTCAGGTGACTCGGGAATAGAGGTAGTTTCTTTATCTTCTTCCGAAATCTCCTCGGAGATGGCCATACAAATATTTTTTTCTTTACACTTGTGGCTTAGGAAGTATTTGTCATCATAGTTATAACAAAGGCCTTTGATTTGGCGTTCATCCATTTCAACCCTGGTGAATTTTTAGATCTTTAGTGGAGCAGAGGGAGTAGTGGGATTTACTAGTTTAGGGCAAGGGATAAAGGAAGGTTTCCAGTTTTGATCAGATACAATCTGTTGTGCTTCTTTATCTCTTTTGGTAGCCTCAACCCAACTCTCAAGCTGAGCCATGAAGACATGGGCCCGAATTTCATCCTTGAGGCCGTTGATAAAACACTCTCGGAAAAAGGCATCAGACATGCCCTCTGTTCTAAAAGCCAGGCGCTCAAAGGCAGCTATAAATTCTTCCATTGTTCCTAATTGTTTCATCTTTGTCAAATGGCCCAAATGGTTGGTGTTAGTGTCAAAGTTGTCATAAAGCTCTGCCACAAATTCTTTCCAAGCAATATACCCTTGACGAGAAGTTTTTCTCCATTGCCACCATTGCCAACGTTCTTGATATAGATGGAGAACACCATACCGGAGTTTTGCCAAGTCATCTGTAATGCCGTATAAAGAGAAAATGTTCCATTTGGGTTACCCAACTAGTGGGGTCCGAGCCATCAAATTTGGTCACATCCACCCGTGGAAGGTGTAGGTCACGTTGAAAGTGATGGTTCTGCAAGGTATGGGAATGAGAGGAATGGTCACTTGTAGTATGTGGAGGTGAGGAAGATGAAGGGTTATCTGTAGGGATATGCAGTTTGGTGCAGAGTGCCAAAAAGATTGATTCAAGCTGGGTGGTGAGGTATTGTTTGATTTCCTCCATTGAGGACTGCATGGTTGTATTGATGGCGACAACATTGGCACTTAGTTTTTTCACTTCTTGTTGGGCCTCAATGAGACCAGATTGCAAGGTGTTGAAGCAAGCTTCCAAGTCTTGGCTACGAATATGGGCCATGAGGATAAGGAAACTGAAAAGGGGCGGGTGGGGTAAAACTTTTTGGCTGAAAAAATGATATGGATGAATATGATAAGGGAGAAGAGATGAATCCAATGGAATAGGTCTCAAATAATGGTGAAACAATTTCCAATTTTTTTTTATAGAGTTATGCTCCGGTTTGAAGAATATTGTAGAGAGGAAATGCCCAAATGCTTAAATAGAAAGAAATGTGTATTTACTTGGCAACCCGAACATAGTTGCGCGGCAATAGATCTTTTCTGTTTTAATTTGTTTATGTTTCTGCCCCCCAAGGGTTAGGTATTCAAGGGTTCTACAGACAAGGGGTTGCCCTATGTTATAACTCTCTAATATACGTGCGGGGTCCAATAGTATTACTCGGCCCAATATCTCAGGGCACTAACTAAGGAGGATAGACTGTACCCTTAGCTGTACTACCCGACTACCCAGGTACTAGAGAGTATCTTCCCGAGTGTTGTTCTCGATGAAATTATAGCAGTCAGGTGGCCGATCTGTTTATCTAAAGGGGGCTTCAGGTAATCTAGGTCGATCCATACATAGGTGTTGTTTGATGCGCTACCACTCGAAGGGGTACCAACAGGGGTTACAAGGGTGGCCAACAGATGTGTGCTTAAGTACCACTTGTATTTCCTGCATGTATGAATCCCTCAACCACGGGTTTATGCGCGTAACGACAAATCTCTGTGGATTAAAGATGCCAGAATACATCTCTACCCTGAAAAAAAAAATTAACCTGCACTTTCTGTTGAGGAAAGTGCTCTGATACCACTTGTAATATACCAGATATAAAATGTATGCAGAAATGAAATAAAATGCTAGTAATGGCAGAATAACAACAATATAACCAGAACATTCACCACAATAACACTGAAATGATATAAGAATAACAACAAAAATAACACTTTGAATCTGAAAGAAATGTTCATGGGCCTCTTCAAGGGGGCAACCTCCAGTTGAGCAGAGCTCTATTACAATAATATCCAAGCTAGGGTTCTCATACCCTTGACTCCTATTTATACTAAAAAGAAGCATTTAGAGGAAGATCCTTCTAGAAGCGGAAGCTTCTATTAGATCTTCTTACATCCGCCTTATTCTATTTTATTGAAAGGCCTTATTAATATTGACCTTTATTACATCCGAATATATTGTTCTACCTATGTGCGGTTAGGACCCTAACACTTTAGAATCATAAATTAAATCCATCATGGATAACATTGATGATGTTAATGTAAAGATACAAATTGGTCTCGGAGCCTTCATCAAGGCCCTGTATCCGGCATATTCTCAGTATTTTGAATCACTCCAACATAGTGGCCAATTGAAGTTCCTGTAAATGTGTTGAACCTACATAGAATATATCTAGATAGCAAATGATGTACACAGTTTGCAGATAAAATATGAGAAAAGAGAAGCAGGATAGAAAGAATGGAACACTTCTCATTAACCAAATGAATGAATGATAATTTACACATGATATACTATGTATAACTCAACTAATGCACACTAGAGGAGAAGACAATGAGCCATAGTGGTGGTCTAGAGTGATTTGGACACACACCAACACTTACGGGAGTAAACTGCCACCTAGTCTAGTCTCTCAGGCAGTTACGGGAGTGAGTTGCCACCTAATCTGAGTTAATTAGTCTCTCAGTATTCAGTTAACTAAAATGGAGTGAAGTGAGGAGGAGATCAAAGAATCATGATTAATGCGATAGTATGGTGATGATCCCAAGTACAATGCGCATTAGTTGGTGATGATCCCAGTGTTGGATGGTGATAATCCCAATGTGCATCTAGACTCCACTCAACCGATCAAACTGAAGTGTGACCTGAAGAGAATATTCTCCCTAAACTATAGGAGACTGAATAATGACTAATAAACATAGGGAAACCCTTAGGAAAAAGAAATCTCAGGTGTGTGTGAAATATCTCCAACACCCCCCCTAAACATCACTATGGTGAAAATAAGGAATGGGTCCTGGCAATGAGACCATGCTAGGTACCCAAATACAAAAGATACACTGAAATAAACAAGGAAAGAGGNTCAAAGTATTGTGTATGTAAAAACAAAATAAATAACAATTGATAGGCAATTGTGTCCTTCACTCCAAGACTACTGCATAGAGAATGCAACTTATGCTTAGTGAAGGTCTTGGTGAAGATATTTGCAGTCTGTTCTGCTAAAGGACATAACTGCAGGTCGATGATTCTCTTGTCTACTAAGTCTCAGATGTAGTGCATGTGGATATTGATGTGCTTCATCTATTGCCTCTGAACTAGATCTCTGCAGAAATTTAGAGTTCTTTGGTTGTCACATCAGATGACAATCGACTGATGAAATTGAATGGCCAACTCAGTGAGAAAATTTTGTATCCACATAGCCTGAATGGTTATGTTAACTACCCCTCTGTACTCTTCCTCAGCTATAGATAAATCAATAGTAGCATGCTTCTTGATCGACCAACAGTTAAGCCTAGAACCAATACTGAGTGGGTAACCATATGTGGAATTGCAATCATTGTTATCGCCAGCCTAGTCAAAATCAATGAACTCGATGAGGTCCAATGTAGAGTCAGTTTCATAGTGAATCCCAAAGGTGATGGTTCCCAGTACATATCAAAGGATACACTTTTTACCCTTCCAATGTATCTCATGTGGCACCTGCATGAACTTGGAGACTTCTCCAACTACATAGGAGAGGTCTGGTCTGGAGTGTGTGAGATACAACAAGCTCCCCACTAGTTGTTTGTACAGTGTGATGTCAACCAATGGAGTGTCCCCACCATCCTCAAGTATAACTCCTGAGAGGAAAAGAGTCGAGGTAGACTTACAGTTTGTCATGTGAAATCTCTCAAGGAGATCTCGTGCATACTTAGCCTAAGATAGTTTGATGCCCGATGCATCCTGATTGATCTTGAGTTCAAGGAAGAAATGTAGCGGACCCATGTATGTCATCAAGAACCTATCATGCAGAATCCTCTTGACTACATCAATCACTGAAGTTGAGCAATCGGTGATCAAAAAATCATCAACAAAACTAGGAGTAGAAGTGAATCAGTCATCCTGAGCAAGTAAATATTTGGGTCTCACTTACAACGTACAAAGTTCTATGACAAAAGGTAGGATTCCACCTTGGCATACCATGCCCTCAGGGCCTTCTTGAGGCCATAAAGAGACGTGTTCATTCGATAGACTAAGGATGAATCATGCACAAATCCTTGGGGTTGCTCAATATATATCTCCTCAGATAGATCGTCATGAAGAAATGCATTCTTCACATCCATCTAATGGACTTACCATCTCTTTTTTGCTGCAATGGAAAGTGCTAAATGTATGGAATCCATATTCGCTAATGGAGTGAAGGTCTCATCATATTAAATTCCATGCACCTACTAAAAGCCTTTGGAATCTAGCCTGGCTTTATATCTGCTAACCTGTCCATCTCTTGTGCTCTTGTTCTTGTAGACCCATCTGCACCTAAAAAGTTTCCTTCTTGAAGGAAGGGTAACCAGATCCCAAGTTTGATTCTCAAGGAGGGAGTTGTACTCCTACTTCATGGAGGATTCCCAAAAGGGATTTCTAGAAGCCTTGTCATAGGCCTGTGGATCTAAAGACTGAACCAAGAAAATATGTCTGGGTGGCATCGGTTTAGTGGAAGTGAGTGCAATAGGAGGCTCCTCGAAATAAGATCAATTCCTCCTAGTAGCAGTTGGATCCCCAACAAGATCTCCTACATTTTGAAGAGTAGTATTGACCTACTTGGGCCTCTACTATGTCTTTGCATATTCATCTGCATGCACTGAATTTGCATCTGACTGTATTGACCATGTATCTGGATCATTTGAATCCTCTGAATCGTAACTCTTATTTGAAGAAGAGTCGACATGTGCATGCTCATATTCTCTAGCATGTGGAAGAACAAAGGTGTTTGCATGCGGCTGCTGAGGTACATGTGAGACACTTTCATCGAATTTGACACTATGCTCAATGATGAGCCGATCTGAGGAAAGATCAATGAGTATGTAATCATGGCCCATGCACGTGAATTGAAAATACAAAAGTGGGTCACTTCTGGTTTGAGGCCTCTCCAAGACTTGTAGGGGTCTTATCCTTGATAGATCTATGGGGATATATGTTTTGGATTTAGGTTGCACAATTAAGTGCTTCAGCCCATAATCTCTGTGGAAGTGAATTTGCATGTATCATGCAAGATGCCATCTCTTTTAGAGATCTATTTTTCCTCTTAGAAAATCTGTTTTGTTGTGAGTATAGGGAACCATGTGCTGCAACTGAATTCCAACCTCATGAAAAATATTTTGTATCTCATGGTTGACATACTCTCCTCCATTATTTGTTTAGAGGACTTTGATTTTCTTTCCTGACCGTGTCTCAACAAGGTCATTTAAATCTTTGAGGTGTTGAAAGACCTTTGATTTTTTCCTGAGAAAGAAAATCCATGTGAAGCATGAGAAATCATCAAAAATAATTAGCACGTACTGTGATTTAATGATTGATGTCTATGGAAAAGGGCCCATGAGGTCACTATGGATCATATCTAAAGGAAAGGAAGCCTTCTGAGTCTTTCCTTTGTCAAATTTATCTTGAGGGTGTTTTCCAAGAGCACATCCCTCACAAATTCCTTTGGAGAAGTGGATGTCAGGTAGACCATCAACCATTCCCTACTTGGTAAGTTGTTGCATATATCTAAAATTTAAATGCCTAAAACTTTCATGGCATATCCTATCGCTTTCATCAGCATGTGTAGGCAGTAATACAAAATCTAGTTCAATAAATTCAGAAAATGTGTAGAGTCTAGATTGATGATTTAACTCACTAGTAGCCACCCTGAAATTGGTTTGCATGTCATAGATATCCACTGCATCAGGTCTGAATATGACTCTCTTTCTGGTGTCGTAGTTTGTAATCTGATACATGGAGAGAATATTGACAAAAATTTTGGGAACGTGTAGCACATTCTTGAAGCTTCCGTTTGTGATTTCAATTCTTCCTTTGTGGGTGACCTTGAGTGGAGAGTTGTCCCCCATCCAAATAGGAGGACCTTTGCATGCATCCAATGAAGAATAGACTTATTTTTTGGCTTCCATGTGGTTTGATGCACCTGAATCTATGATGCAAACATTGGGAGAGGAGTTGAAGGCAATTAAAGCATGTCTAGAATTGCCTTTCTTGATATTCTAATCTTCTGGATTCTTCTTCTTGGCACCCTCAAGGATACGATCTCTAAGTTTGTTTTGATGAAGCATTTGGGCCATTAAATCTATCTTTTTTTTCATACATGCAAATTCCGGATGGAATCCTTTATGACAGTATGTGCATTTCTCCCCTTTTCTTCCCTTTCCATCTTTGGATCCGAAGGCATCGTTGAAGGGTTTTGAGTACCCTTCCTTCTTTGGATTTGCATGTTCTTTCCTTTTTTTTTGTCTTTAAATTTTTTATATTTATGACCGCTACCATATTTCACAGTAAGTGCATGCGCATTTGGGCCTTTAATTTTTCCCATATTGATGAGCTTGTTCTAATTTCGTGTCAGAGACTTGATAAAGGCCTCAAGAGAGGGCATCGTCCATGTGGATCCATAGGTGAGCCTAACTGAATGAATTGTAGATACAAATACTTATTATTCGAGACCAAGTTTGGAGAGAATGGTAAGAACCATTTGTTTCTCCTCCTTAGGTTTATCAACCCTGCAAGCCTTGAGTTGCAACAACAAATCCTTATATTTGGTAAAGAAAGCTTGGATATTTTCAAAGTTTTTTGGATTCAAAGTGAGCAATTCCACCTCAACCATGTGTCCCCTCATCTCTCCCTATTTTCCAAAAATCCCTTACATGGTGGTCCAGGCTTCATTGGGGGTTTTACAGGAGGATATGTGAAAGAGGAGTTCAAGAGAAATGAGACTGCAAATAGTTCCAAATGCTTCATCCATTTGACTTAGATACTTGGATTTTTCTATGGATGATGTTTGTTCAGTTTCTGTTTTCATGATTAACCTATATAATCCTCTGCCTTGAATATCAATTATCATCTTCTCCTTCCATGCAAAGAAATTGTACAGTGTAAGAATGATTTCTTTTGGAAATTCCATTTTTCTGCTTTCTTCAATCTTCAGTTCCTACAAAAATAATTTTTTGTGTCTTTTACCTAGCATTCTGTCAGATTTAATACCATGTAAATGTGTTGAACCTGCAAAAAATAGATCTATATAGAAAATGACATACACAGTTTGCATAGAAAATATGAGAAAAGAGAAGCGAGAGAGAAAGAATAGAAGAATTCTCATTAACCAAATGAATGAATGATAATTTACACATTATATACTATGTACAACTCAACTAATATGCACTGGAGGAGAATCCAATGCACCATAGTGGTGGTCTAGAGTGATCTGGACACACACCAATAGTTACGGGAGTAAACTGCCACCTAGTCTAGTCTCTCAGGCAGTTATGGGAGTGAACTGCCACCTTGTCTAAGTTAAATAGTCTCTTGGTCTTTAGTTAACTGAATAAAACAGAGTGAAGTGAGGAGGAGATCAGGTAATCATGAGTAATATGCTAGTCTAGTGATGATCCCAAGGACAATGTGCATCAGTTGTTGACGATCCCTATGTTGAATAGTGATAATCCCAATGTTGTATCTAGACTCCACTCAAATGATCAAAATGAAGTGTGAACTGAAGAGAATATTATCCTTGAGGAATATTCTCCCTAAACTATAGGATATTGAATAATTACTAATAAACATAGGGAACACCTTAGGAAAAATAAATCCTAGGTGTGTGTGAAATATCTCCAACGGTTCCTCAATTTTGACTGTTTGTTGGAAAAATTGCATAATATGAATTTTTTTTAGAAGAAGATAGTTCATCCTGTTGGAGAGACTTTGTACCTTTCTCAAAAAGGGAAGAATGAATCACATGATTCTTCTATAGGAGAATGTAGTAAGAGAGGATGTGGAAATAAATATTTCAGAAGAAAGTGGGGTAGGCATAATCAAACTGAGAGATTTGATTTTCACGTTCTTCGTTGTCAAAAAGAATGGGCATGATGCAAAGGCAAGTAGGATCCCATGGGAGAAGATCAAGAAAAAAAAGGAACAAAATTAAGAAAAAGTTAAAGATCATGGATGTGATCAATTTTTTATTTCTCATTGTAATATTGGAATAAATGAAGATTTGTTCAAAACTTCATTTTCTTCTTCGAAAGATGCATGGTTTCTTGACACTGGTGCTACTTGCCACATGAATTTTTGGAGAGACTTATTTTAGGAATCGAATGACAATGTAGAGGGTACATTATACTCTATAAACAGATCCACTCACAAACCTATAGGAATTTCCACCAACAACCTCAAATTGCATGGATTCCTAGATTTTCTTTTCCATGATGTTTTCTATCTTCTTGAATTGTGAGGGAACTTATTGTCTCCTGTGCACATTCGATAAAAAGTTCATACAATTCACATTTGTGATGTAAAATTTGAAATAAGGAGGTCTTGTGACAACATGGTCATCATAATAGGATGGTAGGATGAGAGAATATTGAAGTTGAAAGGGACATCAACATGAGCATATAATTTTACATACCGCTCTCACCATGATGAAGGTACATTGTCATCCAATGTCATGTGGCATCATGCATGCTAGATTTGGGCACATAATTTGTGATAGTATTGGTATGTTGAATGAAAATGGTGTTTTTGGTTTTCCTTCCATTTCAAGGGATTTGAAACAATGTGATGGATGTATCCTTGGTAAACATAGCAAGAATACTTTTCATGATTCCACTTAAAGAGCATGTACAAATATAGAGATGATACGCTTCGATTGGTGTGGCCCCATGCATGTTTCATTTTCTTTTGGTAATAAATATATCATGACTTTTAATGATGATTACACTAGTATGTGTTGGGTTTATTTGTTGAAACATTAATCCCGATCATTTGAAACATTTAAAAAATTTAATAGATGGATTGAAAATGAAGCACAAACATGTATTGGAAATCTTCATATTAATAATCGAGGGGAATATAGTTATAATGAGTTTGAATCTATTTGGGATTAAGAATCAAACCATTGTTCCATACAATCTTTAGTAGAATGGTGTAGCAGAAAGAAAGAATA
>SNQJ01S0088789.1:71667-104526 GCA_010110895.2 Picea sitchensis
GTTGAAACTAGGTTTGAGGTTCTTATCATAATTGATCAATTTGTTTTCTATATGGGTGAGGCAATAAAAATTTACAATAAGAACAAAAATATCTATGTATTCTAGAATTATGACACATATAGAATAAAAATGAATAAAAAATAGAAAAAACTTATTTTATTCATTTTTATTTTATATGTGTCATTAATTATAGAATATGTAGATCTTTTAATTCTATAACATGTGTAGTGCTCAGTAAAAAGGAAAATTATTTAGAATTGTCAAGAAAGATCAAGAATACTCTTATATTCAATTATATTTGGGATGGAATTTGTGATGGAGATACTTAACCTATAAAACTTACATTAGTTAAATATCTTGCAATATAGATGAATAAAGATAAGAAATAATATGCCTTGATTGTTGCTTCTATAAGTGAAGAGGTGAATCTTCACATCAAATGCGTTTGAAGCTCTTCAACCTAGAGTAGAAGGATAATGATCACATGGCTTTAGCATAAAAATTTAAATCCTTATATATAAAGATCTATAACACTTATATATATGGATTTTTTGTATACAGATCTATAAGTGTGTGTAGTTTTGTCGATGATGAATATGTGGACCATATTTAAAAACATTGAAAAAAATAAAGATGGAAAAAAAATATCTTTTTGTTTATGCATTTTGAACCACATGTTCATTACTATGAAGCTAAAACCAAACCAATAAATTCATCCAACACATAGAGGAAAGAGACATTCCTTCTTCTTTTTTTAATTCTCAAGAACAAAAACATGTTATAAAAGAACAAGGACATTTTAGTTATAAAATAGAAGAATGTTGTGTTATAAAAGTGCATGCACATTATTTCTAAGTAAAATAATAACCCTGTAAAACTCCCTCTCCCTGGAATGTTTAAAAATAAAATTTTAGCACTAAAACCTTATTTTAAGGGCATAGGACCTATTTTCCTCTCTTGACCATAGTTAAGGTCCCTAGACCCATCCCCTTCATGTAAAGCCACCTAATGGTGCCTAGGATCACTTTGAGGTGAAATAACTCATTGAGAGGGAATGTGTGATGGTTGAAGACCTACTCATAGTTCTTGAGGCCTAGAAGCATCATTTCCTTGTGTAAGTCATTAGTTTCCCTTTTAGACCATGTTCTAGGGCCTTATACACATCCTTCTACCCAAAAATACTTATTGAAGGTCATATCCCACTTAGAGGCCAAATATTGCATTGAAAGGCCCTATGTGGTGTTTCAATAGAGATAAGCAATGCAACTTCCATGACACTTGAGTCCAAGAAGATTTTTCAAATTAGTAAGGTCCTTGGTGTCTTTCCATAACCATTGTCAAGACACAATGACCCATCATTCTTGCTGGAAAAAATCAAAATGTCCCTTGGTAAACCACTCATAGTGAAACGATCCTCAACGAGGGCATATTTTGTGGGTTGTAGGTGTTTTTCATGGTAATTGATCCCTATAATCCTAATTTAGGGAACAAGGAACTTTTTCCCCCCTAAACTTCATTAAATGTCAAGATGCATTATCGGTTCAAAACTAACCTAGTAATGGTGCCCATATTCCACTTTGATGTGACTGATACCGTATAGAGGTCATTTGTTATGGCTTAATGTTTTTTCCATGGTGCTTGATAATGAGAAGTAAGGTTTAAGGTTAAGGGATATAGTTTCCCTCCCTCAATTGGGTGTAAGGACCTGAGACCCATCCATGGTTCCGAAGACCTTGTAATGACACCCATATTCAACTTAGATGGAAAAGACTCACTAGAGAGGGATTTTTTCATGGTTTCTATATGTTGTTCATGGCTCTTGAGCTTGAGAAGGTTCAATTAGTGCATAAGATTATTGTTTCCCTTTTAACCATGTTTATGCCTTGACACCCATTTCTAGAGAATAAAGCCTACTCATGGTGCTCGTATCCTACTTGGAGGCCAAAGACCCCCTATGAAGTTCCTATGTGTTGATTCAAGGACTTGTTTAATGATATTAGGTTCAAGAAGCTTCAAAAAGATCTTAAGGAATTTTTTTCATTTTTTGATGAGAGTTAAGGCCTCACAACCCATCCATGGTATATAAAACCTTATAATGGTATCCATATCTAATTCAAATTCTTAATAACCCCTAGAGAGGTGTGGTTCCATGTTTTTTTTCATGGTGTTTGATTCTTAGAAGGTTTTTTCAAGGCCTAAAGGCTTTGTTATCCTCCCTTGACTTTGTTTTGACCTTGAGAACCATTCTTCGTGCTCAATACCTATCTTCATTACACCCATATCTATCTAGTAGGATAAATATACATTGTGTGGGTCTCATATGGATTTGTTTCGAGGACATATTCATGCTACTTGAGCCTTATAAGCTATTTTTAAGGATTAAACTTGTTGTTTCCCTCACCCAACCATGGTTAAGGGCCTAAGGCTATTTATTTATTACCATGAAAATGGTCAATGCATCAAGACCCATCTATGATGTGAAAAACATCTTAATTGTTCCCATATCCAACTCATNTTTAAGGATTAAACTTGTTGTTTCCCTCACCCAACCATGGTTAAGGGCCTAAGGCTATTTATTTATTACCATGAAAATGGTCAATGCATCAAGACCCATCTATGATGTGAAAAACATCTTAATTGTTCCCATATCCAACTCATATGCCAAAGACCCCTTAGTGAGGGATCGTGCTACAGTTTCTAGGTGTTGTCCATGGTGTTTGAGCCTAAGAAGGTTCAATTAGTTATTAAGGCCCTTGTTTACTCATTTGACCATGTTTAAGACTTAAGAGCCATTGCTACACAAAACATACTCATGGTGCTCGTATCACACTCAAAGTCCTGGAAAAAACCCTTATAAAGGACTTGAGTGCTGGTTTAGGGACTCATTCAAGGCTCTTAAGAATTTAAAAAATATCCCAATGAACTTGTTTTCCTTCCTCTACCATGTTTTATGCCCCATGACCCATACTTAGTGAAAAAAACCTCCTAATGACATCCATTTCCAACTTTGGTTCCAAATACTCCCTAGAGAGTGCCTATGTTGTGGTTTATAGTTGTTGTTCATGGTGATCAAGCTTGAAAATATATGTTTAGGAACTAAGAACCAAGTGTTTTACTCCTTTAATGATGGAACTTGATCTCAAGAATTTTAATTTAGTTATTAATCCCCTTTTTTACCCCCTCAATCATGTTTAGGATTCAAGACCCATTTCCACTACACAAATCCTACTCATGGTACATATATCCCACTTGGATGCTAATGAACTCCAAACATATCCTTGAGAACTAGTCATGGTGTTGGATTGAGACATATTTTTATTTATGGAATGTGTTTTTGTTTGATCATACACTCATATACCTCTATATGTAGGCCATAGATACCTTACAGGGGTCTCATAAGGTGATTCAAAGAGGCATTCATGGAACGATAGGTTGAAAAGCTTCATGGGTTGTAGGTGTTGTTCATGGTTCTTGAGCCCAAGAATATTCATATAGAGAACAAGGATCTTATTGTCATCCCTTGGCCTTGATTAGACATCAACACCCATTCTTGGTTAACAACTGACCTAATCATGATTCTCATATCCCACTTGGTGGAATTTAACTCCCTCTAAAGGTCATGTGTGGTGGTTTGCGAACTCTTCCATGGAGATTAAGCTTGAGAAGAAAGGTTTAGGATTGGAGGATATCGTTTCCCTCCCTTGACTATGGTCAAGGGTTCAATATCCATCTATGATTCCTAAAACCTCGTAATGGCACCCATATTCAACTTGCATGCCAAAGCATCCTTACAGAGGGCTTGTGTCATATTTTTTAGGTGGTTTTAATGGTTCTTACACTTGAGAATGTTTGATTAAGGATTAAGGCCCTTATTTCTCCACTTGACCATGTTTAGTATTTTACACCCATTTCTAGTGCACAAAACCTAATCGGGGTGCATGTATCCTATTTGGATACTTACAAGGAATCCCACAAAAGAATTGTTTGTGGGTTAAAGGACTTGTTAAAATATCTTGATCCTGAGAAGATTCAAAAATATCTCAAGGAACTTATTTTCCTTCCTTGATCTTGGTCAAGGCACCACAACCTATCCTTAGTGCACAAAAGCTCCTAAAGGAATTTGTATCCAAACTTATTGCTAAAGACCCCCTATAGAGTGCTTGGGTTATGTTTTGTAGGTATTTTTCATGGTGGTTGAACTTTATGAGCTACATTTGGGGATTAAGGCTCAAATTATTTCCTCCCCTAACCATGTTTCTCTAGATCAATAAGTTCCATTTAGGTTTTAAGCCCCTTGTTTCTCACTTGACCATGTTTAGGCCTCAAAATGCACTTCCACTAGAGAAAACCTACTCATGGCATTCATATCCCACTCAGATGCTAATGAACCATGACTATGGCCCCTAGAACCATTCTTGGTGTGGGCCTATGGAATTTTATTTTTTAGGGCCTATGTTGTTGTTTAATCATAGCACCTGTATCTCTTCAGTAATCTAGAGTTACCTTACATAAGTCTCATGTGGTGGTTCAATGATATGTTCATGGAATTATATATCTTGAAGTTTTGTGGGTTGTAGATGTTGTTCATGGCCCTTGAACTTGAAAATATTCATTTAGGGCACAAATATCTTGTTTTCTTCCCTTGATATTGGTTATACCTTGAGGCTTATTCTTAGTTAAAACATAACCTAGTAATGGTAGACATATGAATGATACCTTACATATGCAATTTTTGTTAGTTTGAGGACTCATCTTGGTGATGGAACCTATGAAAAAAGTATTAGAATTGGAGGCTCGTGTTTCCCTCCATTGAATATGGTCAAGGACGTGAGACCCATCCATAAGGCCTAAGACCTCGTACTTGCACCCATATTCAACACAAATGCTAAATACTCCATGGAGAGGGATTGTATTGTTAATTTTAGGTGTTGGTCACGAGAATTCAACTCAAGAAGGTTCACTTAGGACTTAACTATATTTTTTCTCCCCTAGTCATGTTTATTCCTTGACACCCATTTCCTATGCACAAAAATAGGCATGGTGCATGCATCCCACTTAGACGCTTGTAAAGAACCCCATGCAAAGGACCTAACTGTTGGTTCAAGGACTCATTCAAGTTTCTTGGGCCTAAGAATATTAAACAATATATTGAGGAACGTTTTTTTCCTTCTTCAACCATTGTTAATACCCCACAACCCATCCTCTATGCATAAAACCTTGTAGTGGCATCCATATCCAAATTTGATGCTAAATATGCCCTACATAAGTCTTGTGTTGTGTTTTTTACGCATTATTCATGGAAAATGAGCCCAAGAAGCTACATTTAAGGCCTAAGGCCCAAAGTTTTCCCTCCCCTAACTATGGCACTTGAGCTTAGGAAGGCTCATCTAAGGATTAATCCCCTTTTTCCCCCTCCCCCTCCTCGCAACGTTATTTAGGCCTAAAGACTCATGCTTTCAAAAATGTTCGTGTTCTTTCAAAAACATGCACACACTTTTATAACATAACACATCGATGGAAATGTAGAAGCATGCATCCGGAATGCGTGGAGGTTTGACAAGGGATGAAGCAATCAAATAGGAACATGTATGCATGCATGTTCCTAACATTTTCAATGATCATGTGTTCCATTGCAATGAGTTTTGGAACCAACTTCTTAAACCTTCCCATTAACCTTTGGAATAGATTATAAGAGTTAGTGGTTTATTTTGAGTTGACATTTTTTTCAATAAGGTTGTATGAGAATCTTATCACTAATTTCAAGAACATTGAGGGTTGGTTGGAAGATATTAATTGCAATATAGAAGTTAAGCGAGGATGTCCCCTAACCCTTGCCTTTTTTGGCATTTGCATTAACAATTTAGAGGCATGTTTGGAAGAATCAGGTAATATGTAGGCACTATATTAACTAAAATAGTCATCATTATTCTCCATATGATGGTGATATTCTTATTATGCTGAGGATTCTCTCTTATCTCGACAAGAAAACAATTCTCAAGGATTTGTATTCTAGCATGAGTATGATAGTAAACAATGACAACGAAAAGGTTATGATTATCAAATCCAAAAGATCACTTGTGTTAGTTTTGTGTATAGAAATAAGAAATTAAAGAAAGTTACATCATAAAAATTTCTCAAAGCCATCAACATTCATTATAACATTACTTGAACTATAACATTGAGAAAATGAACAGAGTTACCAACTTAACGAGAACTCTATAGAGTTCTTATTTTTTGGGGGGTCAAATATTTTACCTCATTTTGAAAAGTTGTGCTACCAGTAGCACCCCCCTCCTTTTTTAGGTTTTTATTTTTTTTTATATTTTAAATATTCTTATCCATAATGTATCCACATTATTATTTTAAATGCTTATTTTTTCAACTATTTTCAATTTTTATTTTTTTTCAACGATGTTTTGATCAATTTTCCATGCTTCTTTCAATGTTAAAAATGTTGTATACCATTTACTTTTTTGAAATGATTTTTTTTCATATAATTGTGTCTCCTTAATTAATTTATGGTTCCATAGTTTTTAAATATAGTGGAAAATATCATTTTAACACATCTTTTACCTTTACTTCAATACATAGAAAATAATTGTAGTTAAATAACACTATTTTAAAATATTTAGCCAAAAAAAAAATAGTTTAAAGCTATAAATAATAAAAAAAAATATACATATTCAAACCTATCCATTCAAAATAACATGTCAAATAAAGTATTTGTATGGACATAATTGAACAAAAAAGTGAAAAAAAATTAAAAAATTAACATTTTTTCCATATTTTTATACATTTGAAGTAAAAAATGACAACATTTAATGTCATTTTCCCTAGTGTAGTGATTCACATACAAATTAAAGTAAAATTAAAATAATAAAAAATTTCATCATAAAACAAAAATAGATATATATATTCATTCTTATTTTAAAATTTGAAACTTAAAACATTACAGTTATAGCTCATCAAAAAATTGAAAAAATTAAGCATCGTTTTCAAGGTCATCTTGAAACTAATCAAAAATATAATATATCACAAATTCTTCATTCTCAACAGACACATAATCATTTTCTTGGTCATCATTTTGTTCTTCCAATGTGTCATTTTTCTCTTCCATTGGGTCTTTGATATCCAAAAGTTTTCCAAAGTGATCATTTCCAATCAATCCTCCTTATGGTACTTGATGTTCCTTTGACATTTTTTCCACCTTTGATTCATTAAAATCCCATTTCCTGAAGCCAACTTCTTGCATTTCATCTGGAAGAGATGGAATAGCATTAATTCTTCGTTGAATAAAACCGCATTGTGGTGGGTCACTTTCAATGGCTATGTAATTTCTTTCTTTATGTAAGCAACGCGTTAGTGTTGTACCTACTCACCAAATATAAAATAAATAATTAAGTTAAATAATGTAAAAAATACAAATTAAAAATAATAAAGATTGAAGTACGATTTCATAAATGTTATATCATAAGTCTTACCTAAACCCAAGAAAAACTACAAAAACTAATCTCCTTAATTTGAAAATGTATCTATAAGATAATTAATTAATTCTTGTGTTTTTTGATAAATGTTAACAATATCTCCTTTCAAATCATTTTCCTCATATGTTAGTTTTCTAACAACAACATTATAAAACAATAAACTACTAGGCTTCCTTCCATCCTTTACATTAACAAGAATAGAATTATAAGAATCATCTTTTGTCTAGCTTGCAAGATGTATACTCTCACTATTACATGTAAATGGTTTTCTATTGGAGTTGTAAATATTAGTGCCTATAACATAAATACGTGCAAATTCAATTAGCTTGTGAATTAATAAAATTGATTTCTAATCTTAATCACTAAACATACACTTTCAATATCTTACCAAAAAAGTTGCATCCTTGTCTTTTTTTTTTCCTTGAAGATTGATTGTACTAATCCTTGTTGTGTGTCTAAATGAAAAACCAGAAATCTCCAAAATAGTGATTTTGTTACTTCCATAAATCCCATAACCCCTTTATTTAAATATTGGTAAGTATAAGGCTCACTATCATATCCAATGTTCTGTATATTATAACCATGAGGTATATCCGCTATAAATAGGGAGTATTATTTTTAAGGAATAATATTTGAAATTTTTTCACAATCGCCTAATATCACTTTATATAGAATAGTGTCGAGCCTATTCCAAATGTTGTGATCAAGGGTGTCATCAAGTTCAACATTTCAAACACATCTCCTTCTTTCTCTTTCAAACTTGGCTTTTAAAATAAAACTTTTGAAGGTTTTAGGTACTCCATCTGCATTCTTCTTTGGCATATTTAATGAAACAAGCAAACATATAGTTATATATATGTAACTAAAAAAATCTAACTAAATTAACCTACAAACAAACAATATGAATGTGATAAATCAACATAGATTTTTGAATGCAACAAAAAATTGTTTCAATATTGTTGTAGAGATTGAATCTGGATAGTTGAGTTTAACATCATCCCAACTCTCTTCATTCAACATCTTAACCATTTCCTCTTGTATTCTCATATACACCTTGTGAATAAAAATAAAATAAAATCTTATTTAATGATATATATAATAAAATACTTAGAACATTGATATGTTAAATTAAATTTTTTATGTTTTTACTAATCCTATCATAAATAAAAATAACTCAACAAACTTACTTTTTAAATTCATCACAGATTTATTCCATTGATAATTCACCCGACCTTACACATGATACTATAGCTATGATAAGTTTCTCATCTTTCACTCATTGTATTGTTATCCAAGGTGTTATAGTCATATCTTTTGGCATATTCTTGATTTCGGGCCTTGTCTTACTTGTGCTACATATTAAGGGTTTAGCCTTCTTAACTATCTAATTTTGTATACCAATATTTTCCCATAGGACGAAGATATCATTAATCAAATCATATACATTTCTAGTTCTAAATATCAATTGGGAATAGTTATACACAACTATGAATACATCACTTCCTTTGCGAATTTTTTTCTTTTTCATTTTCATCATCAATTGGGAAGCCTATTTCCATACAACATTGCTTCCAAAACTTCACATCAACTTTTAATCCATCCCCATCACACATTTCATAAATCTCATTATGGATAAATCTCACCCTTTCAATGAAAGGCATGGAAATCATATACTCAGTATATATGTTATGATCCCATACCAATAACTTTTCTTCTATATTTGTTATACCAACATAAATTCTACATATGATTGTCTCAAAAATAGGCTTATTGGGATATTCTTGCATCAATTCTCTTCTAGCCTCTGCAAAATAGTTTTCTCCAATCACGTAATATTTGTAGTCAAAACATTTTGATCTATCAAATTCATCCCTGCTAGGAACTTCCATTCGGTCAAAAAGAAATAGGTAGTCAACCACATCTGCATATGTATTTTACCTAATCAATGCTTTCAAGTTGTGATTTTGCAAGTGATATGGTTTTCTAATTTATATTTTTCTTTCCCTTATGTGGGTTTATAAAGTTTCTTCATATTCAACTGAAATGTATGGCCATCATAACTAAGTTGGTTGTTCTCAATCTATTTTGAATCACATTTTATGGTGTTTTCATAATACCATCCTCTATATCAACACCTGGTGTTAGTATTTCTTTGATACCTTTAGGACTTACAATATAATATTCAGAGCTTATGATGCCTTCTTCATCATAAATGACATTTTCTTTCCTCCTCTTATGATTTAAATGTGTTTCATCTAAATCAACGATTTCTTCATAATCAATAGGAATGGAATCATCCCTAGGCATCGCTCTTTTGTATTTCTCTTATTTATTCTTCTTATGAGAATGAGTGATAACCTGATTGGGACTAATCTCAGCAAAATCTTTAGTTGGAGTTTCCTCATCTTCAAATGTAACCTTTTTAGGATTTCTAGAATGAGGAATTTTCTTTCTTCTACATGTTCTTGTCTATCTACTCTTGCAACTTCAACCTCTATTTTTGTTTCTTTTTCCTTCCTTCTTGTGCCATCGATATGAAAGAAATTGACAACTTCCATGATATTTTTCTTTGTAGTGTAAATCCCCACTAACATATGTGAAATTCGCATAGAAAATTACTGTAAAAATAAAATATAACATTTTCATGTTAAATAAAATTAAAATATTAACATGATACTAAAAATAATATAGGATACAAAAATAAAAATAAACAAACTTACATTTCCTTCACCCCTATGCACACAACTCTATAAAACATTCACCCCTATTATAATTGCTCAATTTCAAACAATATCTAATTTTGATATAAGTCATGGCTTGTTTCATGAGTGCATAGACAATATCTATGTCTAAAACTAAAACATATATCTTGTAACAAGCCAAGTGGATAATAATTTCCTTGCACATGTTCAAACTCGACACAATACACATATAGATGTTCTCCATTGTTTCATTGTTTCTCTTTAACAAACCAAGAATATTTCAGTTTGTTTTCACCTTCCACATATTTCCACTCTCTAACATTCTTCATTTCCCTTAATAGATCACATGTTGTACCTCAAATAAATGTGTTATCAATTTATTGCTTAGCATTTGTGGAGGTCCCAATTGCAATTTTAGATGCAATTATTGCAAGTTGTGATCCAGATTCATTCACAGATATTTTCTTCCCTGCCATTTTTCCTATATGAAAAATTAAAAAAATAAATTAGATCCTTATAATAACGATGGGAAATGTTTACATTATAAGAAATAAATTAAAAATCATAGACCATAAGAATTGAACTTAAAAACAAATTAAAACAATATTTGACTTGTGAGGTTACTGGGCAAATATCGGGCCCAAGGCTTGGCCTATGTGGGTTGGGGTGATGTCGGACATCACCCCAAGCCCCAAGGCTTGGCCGCGGGGGCTGGGGCGATGCCGGGTATCACCCCAACCCCTGCAGCTAAGTAAAGGTCCTCGGGCCCAAGCCTTGGTCGTGGGTGATGGGGTGATGTTGAGCATTGCCCTGAGCACCCCCCATAGGCCAAGTCACGGTCCCGTGTGGAGGGGCATTGTTCACACTAACTACTATGGGCCAAAACTATAAAAAATTTATAAACAAGAATAAAAACTGTAAAATTTTTATAAAAAATATACCAAAAATTGTTTTTTTTTCTTTATTTCTTCTTAAAATCCTAATAATTTTGTTAAATTTCTTTGAAAAAAGGTCTAAATTTTATTAAAAAGTTTCTTTCTTTTAAGAAAAAGTTGGAAAAAATATAAAACAAATAGGGTTTTTATAATTTTGGCATGAAAAAATATCATGTAATTCAAAGATGATCTTATAATGGTTTTTTGGTAAATGGTAAGAATTTAAAAGATAACTAACCTCTGAAATGCTAGATTTTCCTCAATTGTCTTCTTGATGTTTCTCCCTTGTAGATTGCTCCAAACTATTTAACGAATGTTGCCCAATATTTAACGCAATATAAAAACACAAAACACGATTGTGTATATATAACAAAGATTATATAAATTATTGCTAAGTGTAACGAATGTGTGGCAAATAAAAAAGAAGAAGATTGTGTATATATATACCTAATATTATATGGATCATCACTATGTTTAATGAATGTGGGATAAATAAAAAAAATTAAAAATATTGTGATTAACAAACAAATAGCGAATTAATAGAGTAAAATTTGTTTTTAATTTTAAAGGGAAAATAAAAAAGGGAAAAATTGGGGGGGTTAAGGGGTTTAATTTTGGAGGGAATATTTTGGGGGGCAATTGGGGGTTTAATTTTGGAGGGAATATTTTGGGGGGCAATTTTGGAGAGAAAAGTTCATTTTGCAAGTTATAATATTTTCATTGGGAGGGTGAGCATTTGTATCATTCTATGTTCTTAGTGAGAAGTGATGGCTTCTTCAAATATATTTTTTTCATTTATGAGACGTCAACAAATTGTTCACATACCTATTCTTTTGGAACTAGAAAATGTGATGGGAATACTTGTAATGTAAATGAGGC
The DNA here is from genome assembly GCA_010110895.2 of Picea sitchensis. Classification (NCBI taxonomy): domain Eukaryota; kingdom Viridiplantae; phylum Streptophyta; class Pinopsida; order Pinales; family Pinaceae; genus Picea; species Picea sitchensis. The sequence goes on from SNQJ01S0088789.1 coordinate 83,668, forward strand.
AAGCAATGTTATTCAACATGTTGATCAGGAAAGTCATAAATCAGAGGACTTTGAAGGCACCAATGATAAACAGGAGGAATATGATGGTGATCAATTTGTTCAGTAGTTTAATAATATTGAAAATAATCAAAATGTAGGTCGAAGTGGATAATTTGATCACAATTTAAATGATTGGGATGATACATGTCCTCCAAGTGAGGATTTTGAAGGTAGAGATGAATATTTTCCTCCAAGTGAGGATTTTCAAGGCACTAATGAGGATGATGAAGAATTTCCCTCAAGTGGGGATTTTAAAAGTAGTGAAGATGATTATGCCAATGGTCGACACTCTTTCCCAAGTGGGGAATTTAAAGGAAACAATGTTGGTGATGATGATTTTCCTCCAAGTGAGGATTTTGAACGTACTGATGAGGATGAATATATTTTCCTCCAAGTGAATATTTTCAAGGAACTAATGAGGATGATGAAGAATTTCCCTCACGTGGGGATGTTAAAAGTAGTGAACATGATTATGCCAATGGTGGACACATTTTCCCAAGTGAAGAATTTAAAGGCAACAATATTGAGGATGATGAATATTTTCTTCCAAGTGAGGATTTTCAAGGCACTAACGAGGATAATAAATAATTTCCCTCAAGTGGGGATTTTAAAAAAGTGAAGATGATTATGCCAATGGTGGACACTCTTTCCAAAATGGGAAATTTAATGGAAACAATGTTGATGATGATGATTTTCCTCCAAGTGAGGATTTTCAAGGTACTGATGAAGATTTTTCTCCAAGTGGATATCTTCAAGGAAGTAAGGAGGATGATGAATAATTTCCATCAAGTGGGGATTTTAAAATCCATGAAGATGATTATTCCAATGGTGCACACTCTTTCCCGAGTGGGGAATTTAAATGCAACAATGTGGATGATGATTTTCCTCCAAGTGAGGATTTTCAAGGTACTAATGACAACGATGGAAATTTTCCTCCAAGTGATGGTTTTCAAGGCACTAATGAGGATGATAAATAATTAACCTCAAGTGGGGTTTTTAAAAGTACTGAATACGATTATGTCGATGATGGAATTTTTTTCTAGGTGGGCAATTTAAAGGCACCAATGGTGATGATGATATTTTTCCTCCAAGAAAATATTTTAGAGGCATTGATAATGACATTGTTGATGATGAAGAAATTCTTGTTAGAGAAGAGTTTAATGGCATTGATAGTCTTAAGGGTGATCATGATTTTCCTCCAAGTGAATATTTTCATGGAAGATCCAATGAAATTGGTGAGGATAGTAATCATTTTTATAGTGAGTTTGATATTCCTCTTATCAACGAGATTATCAATTAATATGATGATGGAACTAGGAATGAAGATCGTGTTCTCAATCATTTAGCTGCAAAAAATCGAGGTGATCATGATCCAGGTGGATATCAGTGGCCACCCACCTATTCCAACTGGATCATCTTGGTAGTTTTTTAGTATTGGCATCTTTTTCCTAGTTTTCGGGTCTTGAACATTTTTAGGGCTTGACACATTCAAAATATAAATAGGTCAGATCTTGATGACATAATGTGTAGTCATCATATATACCTTTCTAACGGGATTTCATGAACCTAAAACGAAGATCATATGCAAAAGTTATGACCTCAGGAAGTTGATGTACTAACTTACCCCAACAGGTCCCACATGACTTTTGGCACTTCATCTCCTAGGGTTAGGTTTTTGGATGTATATGGTTTTCTCATTCATTCTTATTGTAAAAATGATTTCATAGCCTCATTTTAATAATCTTCTTGCAAATGAGTGTATTTGTCACATCTCTTCTTACAGATAAGTTGTCGCCATTCTAGCAAGCTTGTTTCAGTCTGCATTTTACAATTTCAACATATTTATTATTTAATAGAAGTCAATTTTCATTGTATCTTTGTTATTTTTCACTTTGTATCTGTGTTAATATTATATTTGTTTTCATTTTGTTCCACTCATAAATCTAGATCAGTGGTATCAGAGAGGTCCGCTCCTTGTCATTTTTTAGTGCATGTCCCCGATGAGGTCAGAGTATTGAGATTTGGGTCTCGATCTTATTTCTCTTGAGGACAACTGCTCTCGCATGCCAAAGAAACCTTCCATGGTAAGAGAAAATAAATATGATGACACAGGATATCCTTTCGAAATGTTCCTCAAGGAATCCCTCGAGCACTAGAGGAACGAGATGATGGAAATATTTGCACGAATCCTTCGCCAATCGATGACAAGCATTGCATATACCTCAAGCGGAGGCACCGGTCCCTTCAAGGTATAGATCAATTTTTATATTCCTATATTTGTAGGTCAAATAGATGCATGTTCCTTAGATAAATGGTTAATCCTTCTAGAAGGGTATTTTTCTGTCCACAACATTTCCAATAGATAAAATATTACATTTTCACTCCTCAAAGTCGTTCCCCATGTCAAAGATTGGTGGGAGAATTTTTGTGAGAAAAAGGAAATAGAGGGATCCACATTATTTTCAGTTGCACCCACTTGGGGTTCCTTCAAAGATGTTATTAAAAAACAATACCACCCTTTTGGAAGTTATGACGACTTGTATACAAGATGGACCACACTGTGGCATGAAATAAACCAAACAGTGCCAGAATTTACCAATGTCTTCCATACCTTGCACACCAAGCTGGGTATCAAATATTTTGAGTGACATATGGTGCTCAAGTATTGCGATGGTCTAAATAGATACATCCAGACAAAAATGGATTTTTTAGACATCTTGTCCTTGGGTGTGGCCTATCGATATGCCATCAAAATTTAGCAGAAGCTTAAACAAAAGACGCAGTAGTTTGGTTCTAGGAACCCCTCACAGTAGAAGCAGGGCAAGGGTAGCCCCATCCCATAGAAAAAAGGATAGATACAATATGGGAAGCCTTAGGAAAACCAATCTAATATGAAAGAAAAGAAGTACAATCAAAAGAAGAAGAAATATATCATGAAGTGGTGTGGTTTCCATAAGATACCCTGGAATAACATTGCTAATTGTTGCTCAAAGCATTCATTGGTGGATGAGGTGAAAGCCTCTGAATCAGATGTGGGTTTGAATCTGAGTCAGAACCATAAAATGGGAGATAGATCATTGACGCGGAACCCAGTGCCACTGTTTCTACCACCAAGATTCATCTTGGTGAACTTGATGAGCCAGAGGAAGGCAAGTGCCTCTTTCATTCATAGATGTGGGTGAAAGACACTCCATTGTACTTCATCATTGATATCGATAGCCAGAATAATTGATGTAGGAGCATCAACATCACATCAACATCTAGCGCAACAACGCACAAGGATGGAGCAGATCCCGAGGAGAAAGAAGCACCAAGTTTCTCATTTTTGAGTTTAAATCTCAAATTTAATGTAATAAATATTGTAAGTCTCGAGGAAGAGAGAGTCGTTGTATTGTGTAAGGATAAGTTTAAATTCCCTTTAATGGTTCGTAGTTTGTACAGATCCTAAGCATCGCCTCATATATGAATATTTATTATAATAATCTTAGTGGTAGGATGCTTTTAATTATGATATGAAAGGACTAAAATAGTCTGGAGGGAAGGCTCGAGAAGCCCCTTCATGTATAAATCAATTTAATATATGCCCAAAATAGGTGGTTAGTAGTTGTTGAAAAAGGAGTTAGAAGTTCTGAGAACAGAGAGAACAGAGAGAGGAGATGAGAGAAGAATTAAGACTCTATTGCAGTCCAGTCTTGTAAAATCATGTAAAGAGTATTCAGATTAATAGAAAAGTAGATTTCCCTACATATGAATATCTATGTGTGTTCTCTATGAATGAATTTTTGTTTATGAATGTATATTGTGCATGTTTATGAATTCCATGAGTATATAAATGTTCCCTTTATAGGAATAGATATAATTCTCGATCTGTGTGAATTTCTTAGTGTTTTAGGCTCTCAAGGCTATACAAGGAGTGCATGTTAGAGTTGTGGAAAAAATATGAAAATCCAGCACAAGGAGTGTAGTAGAACTCATTTAGGAGTTTTGTGAGGAGCGTACTAGGTGGGCACACCAGAACCAATGAACAAGCTCATAAGGGATAGTGCAAGGAGTGCACAGAGTGAGCGCAAGGAATGTGACTACACTCATAACAATGTAAAAGCTCAAGGAAGAGTTATTACAAGCAATGTGTGAAGGAACGAGTCTAAGGGTCTGTCAAGCTCAAGAGAGATACTGTGATTCTGCACAGAGCAAGCACAAGGACTGCTTGGGTGAATTTTAAAGGTCCCAATATCAGGAGAGATAGTGTAAGTGTACGCAAAGAAAGTGCAAGGAGTGCACCTATACTCACAGGAGTACAAAATCTCAGAGGAGATACCAGTGCAATTTGTGCACAGAGTCGACACTTTATTAAGTGTTGAAAAATCTCAGAGGAGAGATAGCGCAAGGAGTGCGCAAGTTACTTCTACAAGTCCCAATCTCATAGGAGAGATAGCACAAGGAGTGCGCAGGTGAATTCTTTAAGTACCAATCTCAAAAGGGAAGTGCAAAGTGTGTGCCTAGGTTTGATTATTTGAAGAGAAAATCTCATGAGGGAAGTGAAAGGCGTGTGCCAAAGGTTTGAGTTATTCAAGTGACAAAGCTCGAGGAGGGATAGCGTGAGTAAGTCCCCAAAGAAGATAAATATCTTTGTTTAAAGGAGAGTTGACGAGATCTGTTCGAGAGAAGTTAGAATCCCTCACAGTCATTGGATCAAGGAAAGCAGCATGGTTGTTAATATCCCAAGTCCTTTGGACTTCATTGCTCCGACAATTTTGAGTCATTTTTTGTAAGTGAGGCAAAAGCCCTGAAGTTATGAAGTCCCAGAGTGAGTCTACATCATAGATCACTCAGAGAGTGTGAGCCATTGGATTGGTTTTGGAATAGATCTGGGTCATTGGATCAAACCCAGATAAGAGGAGAAGAATCATTATGAAGATCAGATCCCAGTATATATCACAAATTCAGAGATTTGACACTCCAAGAGAAGTTGGTGGTTGTTGCATGGAGTATGGAAAGTCCCAAAGTCCCAAATTCTAGAGTAAATCCTGACCGTCAGTTGTTGGGTACGCGTTTCCGTAGATTTCCAAGTATTCAAAAATTTGGATGTCCGAAGGATTGTGGGTGAAAGATTATTTGGCATGAAAAGTCCCAAATCCCCGAGGCCTGGACTAAATCTAGACCGTGGATCCATAATAGAGAGTGGACCATTGATCTCTAAACTCTTTAGGGGTTTGGCATTCGAAAATTCAGGAGAAGTTACTAGTGGAAGTTGGAAAAATCCCAAATCTTGGAGTTTCGGAGTTTATCACAATCATTGGCTATAGGAGGACTGTGAGTCGTAGATTTCCAGTTCGGTGTTCGACAGTCTAGGAGGCAATGTGTGTTGGAGTCTTAGAACTCTCGAAGTGTAGAGTCTTAGAGAAGATATCCATCGTAGATTGTGGAGGAGGGAGAATTTGCGCCAACCATCAGATCTATCTGCATAAAGTTTGGAGAGTGGGAGGATAGGGAGAAGACCTATACCCACCGGTCAAGTCACCTTTATGACCGAATTCAGTTGGTAACCACTCCTGGAGATTAGAGTGTTGAGGTGGGGAATGTTCAGAGAGAATCGAAGTACTAGAGCTCTGAATAGCGCCTTAAGCGCTTTGTTCCAGCCCACGGTCATATGAGATTTCTTCTAGGGAAAATGGGATAGCACCTGAAGTTTGATTTCAAGGAAAAAGGCGCTTAGAGAAAAGCACCTGAGGTTTTTGTTGGACCTGCAAAAGGAAAATGAAGGGGCTTGTGTACATTGGAGAGGATACAACAGAGATCTGACAGTTAATTCAGCTCCAAAATAAGATCCTAAGACCAGGAGGTCAAGCGAACCCCCTAGGAGGGGTGGGGGTTTGCATCAAGAACCTCATCTCAGCGGAGGTATTCAAATGTCTATCCCTTCAAACAACACCGTACCCACAACCATACACCATTGGATTGCTCCGCCAAGGAAGCGATCTTCACATCAGCCAACAGTGTCTCCCATCATACGGTATCAAGTCATTCAAAGATGAGGTATTGTGTGATGTTGCTCCCCTTGATGTTTGTAATGTTCTTTTGGACCAACCTTATTAATGGAAACGTCATGATTTATATGAGTCTTTCCCTCACAGTGTTATTATTACTTTGAACAGGAAATTGTATAGGATACCTGAGGTAGTCCCACCTGGTGCCATTTCCTTGATCTCTGCCAAGAAATGCATGAAGGTTATCTCTTAGACTGTGAAGTTTGTATTCTTCATGATTCACTCTCAGAGTGAGAAAAATATTGCAACCATATCCATGGCCTCCACGACTGACCTCTCCACGCAACATAAGAAATTGGATAAGATCGTGGAAGAATACAAAGACATCTTCTCATCACCTCCTGGGGTACCTCTACACTGTCAAGTCAAGCATTCCATTGATCTGACCCTCGATGCACCGCTACCCAATGGGCCAGTCTATTTCTGCTCTTTGTTATAAAATGAGGAGATCAATTGTTAGATCCAAGAACTACTCCAAAAGGGGCACATCCGACCAAAATCATCAGCTTGTGGAAGCCCAATCATGATAGTGTAGACGAAATATGAGACCTGGTGAATGTGCATTGATTTCCAGGCCCTAAATAAAATCACAGTCAGGAAATGGTACCTGATTCCCCAAATTGACGATCTCCTTTATCATCTCAAGGGGGCCAAATACTTCAGCAAGATTGATCAATCTGAAATACAATTACCATCATGTCCCAATAGAGCAGACAGATGTATGGTAGACTACCTTCAATTCAAAAGAAGGTCTTTCTGAATGGTTGGTCATGCCCTTTGGTTTGAAAAATTCCCCAACAAATTTCATGAGGATGATGGGATATATCTTGTGGCCTTTCACCAATTATTTTGTAGCGGTGTATCTGGATGACATCCTCATCTACAACAAGACTTTAGTGGAACACTTGTGGCAAATTTAGCAGGTTCTACACACAATGCGACAGTACAAGTTATATTCCAACTTGGAAAAATTATCCTTCGGTATGGATAGGGTCCAGTACCTAGGCTACATTGTTCATGAGCATGGTGTGCATGTGGATCCAACAAAGATCCAGGTCATTCATGACTCACAAACCCCAACCACACTCACTAAGATTTAGAGCTTCTTAGGATTTGCTAATTTCTATCACAGGTTTGTGTTGGTATTATCCCATATTGCATGGGCCCTCAGTCAAGTAACTAGGGGTGGTGGTAAAGAAAAGTTTATGTGGGGCCTGTCCCAACAAATAAAGTCCAGTTATCTAAAGCAACACTTGTCCTCAGCCCCAATTCTTTCATTACCTTACCTGCAACAACCCTTTGAGATCGAGACATATGCTTCATACTATGTTGTGGGTGAATTTCTCACTCAACATGGCCACCTTGTGGCCTATCATAGTGAGACACTATTAGATGTTTTTCATAAGTACCCTACTTACGACAAAGAAATGTACTCTATTGTGAAATCCTGCCTCAAGTGGAGGAATTACAGACTCGATAAGGAGAGATTCATCCACATTGATCATAAGTTGTTGTAGTTCATACAGATACAAGGAAAATTGCAGACCGACTGCCATCAAAAGTGGTACACATGCTTGGAGCAGTCCCACCTCAGCATCAATTATAAGACAAGAAGTACCAACTGGGTCGTTGATTTCCACAGCCGACCTCCAGTCGTGGCACTCAAAATGGTGCTAGAATCTTGTGGCCATGAGACCTTTGGATGGCCCCACCTCTATGAGAAAGATCCTGACTTCACCACCACCTACCAGAGGCTGGGTGAAAACACAATTGTCACTATTTTCCATCTTCAAAACAGGTTGTTGTGCCATCTGGGCCATATTTTTGTTCCATAAAATGAGGAAGCAAATATGATTTGGAATCCCACTACATTTAGTTTGAAGGACACTTCGACATAGAAAAGACAGTGGCAGTGATACAACGACATTTCTACTAGTCGAAACTTCGACAAGATGTCAACAAGTATATTTGGTCCTACACTACTTGCATTACTTCCAAACCAGCCACTAAGAAAAAAGGCTTGTACAATCCTCTACCTACTTCTGATAGACCCTGGGAATCCATCTCCATGGACTACATGTCGGTCCTTCCGTCCACCAAGTAGAGAAAATACTGTGTTTTTGTGGTTGTTGATTGCTTTTCCATGATCGTGATTTTTGTCACCTGCAAGAAGACTGTCACAATGGAGGCCACTTCCAAGATTTTCTTTCAATGAGTGTGGGTACATTTTGGGATCCCATAGACCATTATCTCAGATTGGGCCAACCCGTTTCTCATCACATTCAGGTCGAGCCTCTGGTCACTGTTGGACACCAAGCTCACCAAACCCACTACCTTCCACCCTCATACATATGGCCAAACCGAGGTCATAAACCGAATGATCATACATATCCTGCACATGTACAATTCCAAGCACCCCCACACATGGGATGAGAGTCTTCCCTATGTTCAAAACAACTACAATAGATCCATACATAGCTTAACCAACCATAACCTCTTTCAGGTAGGGTTGGGATTTCAACCATTGGGTCCCATGGATGTTACACTACCCCTTGTGGCCACCCAGACGGACTCATCCCATGCACCAACTGAAGCTGACAAAGACATTCAGTTCATTGATCAGATCCACTACATCTGCCAACAGGTTCAGGATATTTTACAAAAGTCCAATGCCAAGTACAAGCAGTACCATGATCAACATAGGGTGCCATAGAATTTTTATGTGGGAGACAAAGTTTGGTTGCACTTGTAGAAATAAATCCTTACAAGGCCCCATCAGAATCTTCATCCACTCCGTTATGGACCTTACACCATCATCAAGGTTGTGGGATATAATTCTTTTGAGCTCAACATTCCCTCCTTCCTTAGCTTGCACCCAATGTTGAATGTGGATCTCCTTCAACCATATTTTCCATCATTATTGGACACCTCGAAGATAGCAGAATAGTTGAAACCAACATAGCTCAACCATGACTACATAGAACAATAATCCACTGATCATATCATGGAAACACGGGTCAAGGGAACTAGCTAGTAGATGATCCAGCTTTATCCGGTTGTCAAAGCAGGGAAACTCCTACACCAAGGAAAGTGGCTCACCCAGGGGAAAATTCAGCAGAAATTTCCTCATCTAATGGGGGAACTCAACACAATGGAGACCATTGATTCCTAAGGGGGAAGGATTGATCTAGGTGTACATTAGTACCCACCCACTTATTCCAACTAGCTCATCTTGGCAGTCTTTTCCTAGTTTCTAGGTCTTGAACTTTCGGGCCTTTTTGAGGCCCTAAACAACATTTTTAGGTCTTTCCATAGTCAAACTATACACATAGTCAAAGTTTGAAGAAATAATGTGTATTCCTTTGATATACCTTTAAAATAGGATTTTGTGTGCCTGAAATGGAGATTGTATGCAAAAGTTATGACCCTGGGAAGTTGATGTACTAACTTACCCCAACGAGGCCCACATGACTTTTGGCATTTCATCTCCTAGGGTTAGGTTTTTGGATGTCTATGGTTTTTTCATTAATTCTTATTGTAAAAATGATTTCAGAGCCTCATTGTAATCATATTCTTGTGAATGAGTGTAGCCATCACATCTCTTCTCAGAGATAAGATGTCAGCATTCTAGCAAGCTTGTTTCATTCTGCATTTTACAGTTTCATCATATTTCTTATTTAATATAAGTCAAGTTTTACTGTATCTATGATATTTTTCACTGTGTCTCTATGTTAATATTATCTGTGTTTTCATTTTGTTGCACTCATAAATCCAGATCATATCGACATTCTCTTGTTTGATCTTCTCACAATGTTTTGTATGATATCCTTTCTAGTAATGAGGAAATTCCTTCTAGTGAGCATGATGAAATAGTGGAGACATTGCAAAGAAAAATTGTTCCTAGGACCGAGAATAGACCTTTTTATATCAATCCAAATCATTCTATTTATACAAGGTCTAGGAAAGAATTTCTCACTAAATCAGTTTCCATAAGTGATTTGATTTCAAGTGAATGTTATCAAAGAATTGTTTGAAAAGCATGGACTACATGTATACCTTGAATAAAATGAAGACATATTTTTCAATGAATAAGAGCATGCAAAATTCATATTTAATGGGGTGCATGATGTCCACCAAGATAGGATATGATTATCGCATTGGGAATCTTTTAATTTGCATAAACGCTTTCAAAAGAAATCACTCAATTGGTTATCTTCGTCTATCAAGAATCCAAACAAGGTTGGACAAAGATCCTTTATTTTATTCAAAGGTACATCATGGACGAGAGAGTGGGCCATTAACAAACTCTACATTGTCATGGATGCATGACTTCTTTTCCAAAATGCAGAGTGTATGCAATATAGAGACACAATACATATTCTAGATAATTTCTCAAAGAGAGAAATATACAACTTATACAAAGAATATGTTGAAGGTGTTGAAGGAAATGCTAATTTTATTACATATGCATATTTTACAAGAATATGGAAGAAACAATTCAACAATGTCTGTATTCCCAAGAAGTCAAGGATGGGGATTTGTAGTATATGTGCTACTCTTAAATCAATAAGAGATAAATATGAAGGGATAGAAAGAGGTATGTATTTACTAATTTGTTTTTATTATTAGATAGTTATCAACTATGACAACATATTATGAAGATTTTCATATTGTGTCATGTTTAGATTCCATATTCAAAGAAATTTAAGAACATTGGAATCAAGAATCAAGTGAAAGNGAGGTATGTATTTACTAATTTGTTTTTATTATTAGATAGTTATCAACTATGACAACATATTATGAAGATTTTCATATTGTGTCATGTTTAGATTCCATATTCAAAGAAATTTAAGAACATTGGAATCAAGAATCAAGTGAAAGGAAAGAGTTGTACAAACATTAGAAGAAGTGTTATGATGCTCAAAACAAATATTTAGATAGGATAATTGATGACATGGAACACAAGAAAACATTTATACCACATTTTTTCTGTACACCAAAAAATTTACAAGAGAATTTCATTCAGTTTCACTTGGTTGGTTGTATGGTTTTTAATGGAAAAATGTGTCCAAGGGTTTACTTTATAGCTCCAAACATTCATAATGATGCAAATATCACAATCTCCATAATTCATCATGTGCTCACTCATGGGTCTGGAAATCTTCCTCAAGTTCTATATCTACAACTACAGTTAGACAACACTAGTCGTGAAAACAAAAATCAAATTTTGTTTGGATTTATAAACATGCTTGTTCAACTGGGAATCTTTCAAAAGGTGAAATTTGGTTTCCTTCTTGTTGGAAACACTCATGATTATATTGATCAAATTTTCAGTCATTTTTTAGTAACATTGAAGAGGAAATATGTTGGAATCCTATCATCATTAATTGAATGTATTAAGAAATCATACACTCTCAAGCCTATTTTTCACATATTAGAAGATATCATTGACATGCGAATATTTATTCAGGGATCACATGGTGAAGAAAAATGTATTGAGAAGCTTAATGATTCAACTACTACAGAATGGGGGCATGTATCAAGTTTAGCGTTTTTTAAGTTCATTCCAAATTTTCCAATATTTGCATCCAAGTTATTGTTATTACAATCAATTGTTGAAATCCATAATGCACATAGGCATAATAGAGATGTATATTATTCTAAATGACTGGAAGAAATCAAAAAATCAATTAAAGATACATATGAGTACTTTGATGTTGTGGATTCTATTTGGTGGGAGTCTTTTTCCAATGATCAAACTGACATAATTTCAAGCTCAAAAAGCAAAGACACATTTTTGAAGACTCCATTTCATTGGACACAAAATATGCCAAATGAATCCAAAGAAAGAAAAATTGTTGAACAACAAGAATCTCAAGGTGCTTTTGATTTTTCAGAAGAAGATGAAAGAGAAATGTATATTGGTTCTCAAAGATCAAGTGTAAAACATGAAGCCATGGAAGACATTCATAGGGGTTCAGTACATGATATTAAGGAGGGTAACATGATTGCAGTCTTAGCGAATAAATATCCACATGGTTATCCATTCTAGATTGCAAATATTATAAAGATTAACAAAGAAAATGAAGATGTTATAACAATTCAAGTGCATTCGTATGAAACAGGTACACACCCATTAAATGGTGTGTACAAGCCAGAGATGGTGGTTGAGAAACATGTCAATAGAAAGAGAAAAAGAAAGGGTCAAAATACAACTCGTCATCTCACTGGCATATTAAAATTATAGGATGTTGACATACGTATTTATGACTTCAATTTGACAAAGAGATTATCTCTTCACTCGAGGACAACAAATATTATCAAGAGGTTGTTGCCACAAGAAATAACTGAAATATGGGAGTCTGTTGAACCTAGTCATAGATCTAAAAGGATTTTGACATCTAAAATTTTGGGCATGCATGTAGACTTAGATGGTGCATTCATCGACAATAGACAAGAGTATGGATCATCTACATCTTCATCCAATCATTCATCAAAAGTCAATGTAGATTCTGATGGTATTTCAAAATACATGAGTCAATTTGAATAATTGTATGAAACATTTTATGTACTTTTGATCCACATGATGTTTGTATGGTAACTAGAAATGAACATTTAAGTTACATATGAGCTTACATGAAGTTATGAATCATTTCTATGTTTTATGAATTATATGTTTTGATTATGGAGAATATAGTAAAATTTCTTATCTCAAATGTTTTGAATATGGACAATGTAACAATATTTTTAAGAAATAATTTATGTTTCATTCAATCTAATTTGTATTTTTTTTTTATTAAAAGTAAAAAATATTAAAAAGTGATGTTGAATTTTTAAAGTATAGGGTGATATTTTCATGGAGTGATAAACAAAGATTTAAAAAGTATGCCTTTAAGGGTTGATTTTATGATTTTATTTACATTAGTGATGATTTATTTTACCACTTTAAAAAATGTTCCATTGTAATACCTCAATTTTAGCATGGGTGCTACTAGTAGCAGTTGTTATAAAAATGGGATCATGGAGCAATAAAATAAAACAAATGTGGAAATAAAACACAAAAGATACACAATACAATAGAGACACAGATATATGTGGTTCACCTAGTGTGGGCTACATCCACTAGAGAAATTTCTAGGTCCTTCCTTTATTATTATCTAACAAATTAAGCGATACAACCTACAACACCTCTGATGTAACTTCCTCTTCTTTTTCTCACAGTTTCCTCTATCAGAATACACTATTTGCAATAATTCATAGCCACAATACATTTCCCTCATAAAAGAGGGTATCTTTTAGGGAAAAAAACCCTGACATAACTTCTACCATCAGATCTGCGACTTTATAATGAACGATCCAGATTTATTATGAAATTACGATGTATATTTACAAGGAAATTTTTCCTTTGAGGGCTTTGCCCCTGAACCCCCACTGGGGGGTCACTTGCCCCAAGACCCCGCAAAGGGGGTAACCCTCCCTTGCACTCCTCTGCGTGGAGGAGTGTACATTCTTTCGAGGTGTAAATTCTTCATGGGGTATAAACATGGCTAAAAACAAATACCTCTGAATTAGGAAGATAATCAGACTCCACAACCAACAATCTCCTACTTGGATACTGATCTCAACAACTCCACCGTTGTTGTATGTGTTGGACTATGATCATTCTTGGACCTGTAAAATTTATCATCTTCATATTCATACTTGAATACCAACTGAAACTAAGAAGGAACTCAGTTTGTCCATGGTTACTCCCTTTGTTAACATGTCTGAAGGATTCTAGCTAGTGTGTATATTTTCCAACTTCAAATGCCCATCATCCAAGACGGATCGTATGAAATGGTACATGAGTTGTATATGCTTAGTATTCGAATGGAAAGTTGAGTTCTTTTCAATATGAATGTCACTCTCACTGTCATAGTACAACTAGCTATTCTCTCCCTTCTTTCCCAATTCCTCCATAAACCTCTGTAACCATTTAATCATCTCTTTACTAGCCTCTGTAGAAGCAACATACTCTGCCTCTATTGTTGAAAGTGCAACAACATTTTTCAGTTTCAAAATCCAACTTACTTTTGTTCCACCTATAGTAAAAAAATAACACGTGGTTCTCCTCCTGTTATCTTTATCACCTTCCATATCTGAATCAACATATCCTATAGAACAATGTTTGAACCTCCAAAACATAATGCATGAGTAGCATTACCTCTCAAATACCTGAGAATCCACTTCATTGCCTCCCAATGTTCTTTACCTAGATTGTTCATATACTTTCTCACAACTCCCACTGCATGTGCAATATCTGGTCTTGTGCAAACCATTGCATGCATCAAGCTACTGACTACTGATGAATAAGGGACCCTTGACATGTATTCTATCTCCTCCTGTTACTTGGGACACATTTCCTTAGTTAATTTGAAATGGATGGCCAAAGGTGTACTAACTGGTTTTTCATTCTACATTCTAAACCTCTCCAACACCTTCTTTATGTACTCACCCTGAGACAATGCCAATTTGCAATTTTTCTTGTCTCTTGTTATTCTCATACCAAGGATTTTCTTTGCAGCACCCAAATCCTTCATTGAAAATGAATTAGATAATTTCTTCTTGAGCACATTTATATCCTACATATTAGACCCTACAACAAGCATGCCATCTACATACAATAGCAATATAATATAGCTTCCATTTTCTAGCCTTTTAAAATAAACACAGTGATCAAAATGGAATCTACTATAACCTTGTTCTGTCATAAACATGTCAAACTTCAAATACTAGTGCCTTGGAGATTTCTTTAAGCCATACAAGCTCTTATTCAACCTGCATACCAAATTATCCTTTCCTTTGACCTCATACCCCTGTGGTTGTTGCATATAAATCTCTTCCTCCAAATCCCCATGGAGAAAATATTTTATTTTACATCTAACTGTTCAAGATGCAAAGCTTCTACTACCACAAGACTTAAAATAGTCCTAATTGAAGTCATTTTAACAACAAGAGAAAATATTTCATCAAAATATATACCTTTCTTTTGTGCAAACCCCTTTACAACAAGTCTAGCCTTGTACCGCTTTTTACCTCCATCTTCTTCCTTCAACTTGTGAACCCATTTATTCTGTAATGCTCTTTTTTCTGCAGGAAACTGAAGCAAATCCCAAGTCTGTTTATTTATCAGGGAATCCATTTCCTCTTTCATTCCTTGCTCCCATTTATTTTTAGTGTCTACCTTCATTGCCTCTTCATAACATTCTGGTTCACCAGAATCAATCAACAATAAATAATACAATTAAGGAGAGTATCGTTCAGGGGGTCTACTTAACCTGGTAGATATTTTAGCAACACTTGTAGGAGTTTGAGGTCCCTGATGCTCCTGTTGTTGTACATTTTGATTTTCTAGTACCTTTGGAATTTATTTTTTAGTAATCTCATCAAGCACTGTGTATTCTGGTTTTTCTTTTTCTTGTATCTTTCCCTACAAGTGATATTTGTACATGACCTTCTCATTGAATATGAAATCTCTACTCCTAATGATTTTGTGATTTTCATAATTCCATAAGTGATAACCAAAATCATTAACACTATATACAATAAAGGTACACTTCTTGGATTTTGCCTCAATCTTTGTTCTATTTTCTTTATCAATATGGAAAAATGCTTCACAACCGAAAGTCTTCAAAAAATAATATTTTACCTTTTGACCTATCCATGCCTCCTTTGGAATTCCACCATCCAAAGAGCATGAAGGTCCTATGTTTATTAAGTAAAAAACAATATCTACAACATCTTCCCATAAATGTAAGGGAAAACCAACATGAAATATCATACTTCTTGCACGTTCCATGATTGTCACGTTCATCCTTTCTGACACACCATTTTCTTGTGGTGTTCCTGGAACTATCTTCTCTCTACGAATCCCATGGTATGAAGAGTAATAATGAAACTCCTTGCTGCAATATTCACCTCCATTGTCTGATCTGAGAAACTTGAACCTTTTTTCTATCTCATTCTCAACCAAAGCTTTCCATTTCTTAAAAGTATCAAAAACATCATATTTTTGTCAAATGAAATAAACCCAAATTTTTCTAGTTGCGCCATCAATAAGAGTAACATAATAACGAGAGCCACCAAGAGATGATACTTGAGTTGGTCCCCATACATCTATTTGCACAAACTCTAACCTTTCACTCTTCTTTTCTTTTCCAACTTTGAGAAATCTGACTCTCTTTCGTTTTCCATAAACATAATGCTCACAAAAATCCAAATCAATTTGTTTAAGATCTGACAACAATTTTTTTTTGTGAAGTATTTGCATCCCCTTCTCACTCATGTGTCCAAGCTTATGATTTCAGAGTGTTGTATCCACTCTTGTAGAAGCTAAAGATATATAAGAGTCAATATTACAAGTACATAAATACAATGTACCTACCTTCTCTCTTTTTGCTACCACCAATGATCCTTTGGTGACCTTCCACACCTTCTCTGTAAATATGGATGTACAACCTTCACTTGCCAACTTCCTTGTTGAGATTAGATTTTTTCTTAGATCTAGAACATGTTTTACCTCTTTCAACAACCATTGGTTTCCATTCCTTTTCTTTATTTTTATCTTTCCCATTCCAACAATTTTGCAAGTGCATCATCACCCAAATGAACCTTTCCAAAATCACCTTGAACATAATCTAGAAAATGTTTCCTATGGGGTGTGGCATGAAATCAAACCCTTGAATCTACTACCCAAGACTCATAAATATTATCTATAGAAAGAATCAAAACATCTTGTAACACATCACATGTTACATTTGCTTCTTGAATTTTCTCCTATTGTTCATCTCTTTGTTTCTTTGGAGCTCTGTAGTATTTCTTCAGTGTCCTTTCTTTCCACAATTCCAACACTCTATATTTCCGAGTTTGGATTTGGATATTTCGTTCCTAGAATTCTCGTGGTTCCCTGAGCCCTTTCCTCTATCCTTTTGTCTTCCCCTATTCTCCATATTTAACGAATTACCTGATGTCTCACCTGTGATTTTCTGTCACATTTCCTCACTAAGAATAACACCAAAAACATCATCAAATTTTAAAGTATTTGAACCAGAGACAGAGTTACTTACAACCATGACCAACTTATTCCATCTTTTTGGAAATGAGAACATGATTATAAGAGCCCTGACTTCATTATCAAACTCCACTTTTATAGAACTTAGATGATTATTAATCATGTTAAATTCATTTAAATGATCTGCAACAGACCCACCTTCTGAAATATTCATATTAAATAATCTCTTCATTAGAAATACCTTATTGGATGCTTAGGGTTTTTCATAAAGTTTAGCCAATGCATCCATCAACTCCTCTGTTGTCTTTTCTTTCAAAATATTGAAAGTCATTGATGCTGCCAGGCTCAGGCGTATCATTCCTAGAGCCTTTCTGTCAATAATCTCTCATTATTCATCCTTCATGGTCATCAGCTTCTTTGTTATTCCACTCAATGGTAGGAATAGATCCTTCTAATATAAATAATCTTCCATCTGCATCTTCCATAACTGGTAAACCGCTAAATTTCACAACCCTAAACTTTCCATCTTCCACCATTTCTCCCACTCGAACTAGGAAACCTCTTTTCCTGCGAGTTACCTTTCGCTCTGATACCAGTTGTTAGAAAAATAGGATTGCAGAGCAATAAAATAAAAAAATGCATAAATAAAACACAGAAGATACACAATACAATAGAGACACAGATACACGTGGTTCACCCAGTGTGGGCTACATCCACCAAAGAAATTTCAAGGTCCTTCCCTTATTATTATCCAACAAATGAAGGGATACAACCTACAACACACCCGTTATAAATTCCTCTTCTTTATCTTATAGTCCCCTCTCTCATAATACAATATTTTCAATAATGCATAGCCGCAACACATTTCCCTCATAAAAAAGGGTTTCCTTCTAGGGAAAAAAAACCTAACATAACTTCTACCATCAGATTTGTGACCTTATAATGAATGGTCTATATTTACTATGAAATTACAATATACATTTACAAGGAAAATTTTCCTTCGGAGGCTTCGCTCCCAAACCCCCACTTGCCCCCGGACCTCGCAGGGGGAGTAACCCCCACGTGGAGGAGTGTACATTCTTCCGGGGTGTAAAGTCTTCATGGGGTATAAACATGACTGAAAAGAAAGACCTCTGAATCATGAAGATAATCCAGATCCACAACCAACAACAATAATATTCAATCTGATCGTTGATTTTGAGGTTTTTGTTTTAATGGTACCAACTGTTAAGAATAAGATTTCATATTATCTATAATTTTAACGTTTAGGAAAAACATTTTGTTTTAGGTAACATCACTTTTTTTATTTAGGTGTTGATTTTAAGGTTTTTCTGAGCAAATGTATTAGTTTTGAAGGTCGTGCTTGAAAAATGTTGTAATTTTGATCTGGTTTGAAAAAATGGTGCTACTGGTAGCACAACATTTTGATATGGGGGTTGATTTTCATGTTTTTGATGCACAAATATGGGTTTTAAGGGCTAAAGTTCTCATTTTGAAGTGATAGTTCTCGTTAAGTTGATAACTTTGTTAATGATTAATGGAGGGTGGAAAACCTATTTTGGTTTTGACAACAATTGTAAATCAACTGACTTCTAGTTTGGGAAAAAAGAAAACTCTTATTTTACACTCTCATCATTCATGTTATCTTATATGGATGTGGAGTGTGGGGTTGATCTCTAGAGAATCATATGGAAACAAAGAGCAAATCCAAAAGATTTTTTTTTATTTGTAATATTAAAATTAAAAGAAACATGCCCTATTGTATCCTCATCAAAGAAGTAAGTCTTCCCCCATTGAGACTATGGCTATGAATAGGTACCTAATGTAAAAGCACAAGACAACTAATATGAAAGAAAATAGGCTTCCTAAGATTGCTTCAAAATCTAGTAAAAGTAACGTGTTTCTCAAGAGGGCCTATTGTATCCTTTTGATAGAAGTAAGTGTTCCCCCATTGAGACTATGGCTATCACTAGGTACCTAATGTAAAAGCACAAAACAACTAATAGGAAAGAAAATACACTTCCTAAGATTGCTTCAAACTCTAGTCAAAGTAACTTGTGGCTTAAGAGGTCTTGGCATAAAGATGCTACGTCTTAGCTAAATCATTGGAGAATAGAGGTCATTTTGTATAATATTAATACCATTATAAATACTAGTAAAATACAAATTTAAGGATAAATAGTGACATGATAATGAATTAAAGGATAAAAAAAATTAAGATACTATAAGGAGGTCGTTGACACTAATCTAGAAGATCAAATGCATCCTTCTGTTTTAACTAGAGTAAAGAAGAAAATCAACATTGCTAAACTAAGAATGTTTCACCAGCTCCATGGTGAGGTTGGGTTTTGGATATTAGATAATAATGACAAAATGTCACAGTTAGGACATGGTTAAAACGGATTTGTATTTTAGCTAATGAGTGGTTTCAGATCCTAAATTCTAGGGATTGGTTATTTGGTCCTTGAGCCTATAAAATGTAATAGTTTCGGTTAGATAAATGAAGAGTTGTGAGCATATTTGCTCATTGTTTCGTTCCACTGTGTTAATTTATAAATGTTAATTTGGTATCAGATCTTGGTCAGAGGCTGAGTGAATAAGTCTAGTGTAGGGGCTGCAGCATGGAGAGTTCGCCTGTGTGGAGGATATTTGATATTGTTGTTGGCCTGGGAAGCTCGCAACAAGATTGGTGTGTGGATTGAATTTTGTGAGATCTATTGGTGTGTGGATCGCTAGAGAGAATCCCGCTGAGACAATCTGTTGCTCAAAGTTATTCTGGTGATATCAACAAGACTGAATTTGGAGGAAGTGGCAGTGTCCAACATAGACACCGCGAGGGATAAATTTGTCAAGACGCAGGGCTACGTTGTGGACGTGCAAGTGGGCGATAAAGTTTTTCATGCCAAATTTGTGGATGATTTAATTCTGTTCAGGATGGATGGTTAGAAGGTAAACGTAATAAAAGAGAATGAATTTCTCTAATTCCTGGACGAGATTCTTCATCAGAATTTCAAGATTCTTCAGAAAAATCCATTATCGTACATGAGTGAATAAGGCATACTTTCCCATTGTTGATTGAAGCTTATAGGTCCTCGGAAGTCTACAAATTTACATCTTGTGGCTCATTTATCTTCTGAATATTTGTGTGGAGCCTTCCCCATTGCAATGGATCGGTGACAAGATCTGTTTGTTGTTGTAATTGATACGTCAACTCCTAGAGGTCATGTGAAGGTTACTAACTATTTTTGATAATGCTCATCCAATTTTGAACAGTGTAGTGGTTTAAATTTGTTTTCTATGTCACAACTGGAAGTTTCAGCTGTGTTTGTTCAATCCACCCAAATGCTTGTATTGCACATGGTCACGTTGATGTAGAGAAAGGCATCCATCCTACTATTATGCAAGTTTTTGTTGAGGATCTATATCTCAGTATCTGTAATTGTCGAAAATATTTCTCTAGAAGAAGCACTGTTGTCTGAGCATACACAGTGAGAGGGCCCATGCCAGAACGATGTTGAAATTCGTTGCTAGTGATCGCGTAAGTTTCTTTTAATGGAGGTAATGAATTATTTATTTAATTCTATAGATAGAAGCGGACGAGGGCTTCCAGGAGGCTTTCTACTTGGAATTAATGGAGATGTAGTTGTTCACTCCAGTAATAAGCGCCAGTTGTAAGCGCTAGTTAGAAGAGTCAGTTCATAGTCAGTTGTCTAGTTGTCTTTT
>SNQJ01S0088790.1:7377-21220 GCA_010110895.2 Picea sitchensis
CCAGATGTCACTCTGAATCTTTGATACCCAACTTGGTGTGCAAGGTATGGAAGATATTTGTGAAATCTGGCACTGCCTGGTCTCTTTCTTGCCGCAGTGTGGTCCATTTGGTATACAGGTCATCATAACTTCTGACAGGGTAGTATTATTCCTTAATAGCATCCCTGAAGGATTCCTAGGTGGTCGTGACTAAAAATAATGAGGTTTCCTTTGTTTCCTTTTGCTCATAGAAATTTTCCCACCAATCTTTAACATGGGGAACGGCTTTGAGGAGTGCAAAAGTAATCTTTTCTCTATTCGAAAATTTATGAATAGAAAAATACCCTTCTATTATATTCAACCACTTGTCTACAACATCTACGTCTATCTGACCTTCAAATATAGGAATATCAAAGTTTATTTGTACCTTGAAGGGGGTTGTGCCTCCGTTCGAAGAAGATGCATCGCCTGTTGGTAGTTGCCGAAGGATTTGCGCGAAACTATCCATCATCTCGTTCCTCTGTTGCGTGAGGGATTCCTCAATCAACAGTTTGAAAGGATCTCCTATCTCATCATATTTATTTTCTCCTACCACAGGAGGTCGCTTGGGCGTGCGAGAGCTTATGTCCTCAAGAGAAACAAGCTCGAGACCCAACTCTTTGTACTCCGACCTCGTTGGGGACATGCATTAAGATGACAAGGAGCAGACCGCTCTGATACCACTGATCCGGATTTTATGAGCAGAACGAAATGAATACAGATTATTAATAGGTTCTTAACAAAAAATAACAGAGGTACAGTAAAACTGATTTTCTATTCAATAACGAAATAAGATGAAACTGTAAAATGCAGCGGAAACAAGCTTGTTGGAATGGTGGCGGCTTATCTCTGAGAAGAGATGTGACGACAGCGCGCATTCGCAAGAAGAAAATTACAATGAGGATCTAAAGGCCTTTTTACAATAAGAAATAATGACCAAAACCCTAGACATCCAAAAACCTAACCCTAGGAGATGAAACGCGAAAAGTCATGTGGGCCACGTTTGGGTAAGCTAGTACATCAACTTCCCGGGGTCGTAACTTTTGCATACGATCTCCGTTTTAGGCGTGTGATAGCCCGTTGTAAAGGTATCACTGAGGAGATTCATTTTGAGGCCTCAATCATGCCTTTAGCCATAATTGAGGAGCTCAATACCGAAAAACCTTCATTTAGGCCCTCAAAATGGTCCCGGAAGTAAAAACTGCTAAAAATAGTAAATTGCCAAAAATGTCAGAAAATTGTTTTGAGCCAGTTGGAAAAGGTGGGTGGCCACAGATATCCATCTGGATCAGTATTTGATAAGGAAATGGAACCTTTCTTCTTTCTCAGCCATGACACAAGGGAATCTCCTAAGAAGAATGCACCTCCACTCATGCTTTTCCTTTCATCCACGCAGTTAGCCCAATCAACATCTGAATAGACTGATAGTTGAAAATTATGATTCCTAGAATACCATAGTCCATAGTCCATTGTTCCTTTCAGGTATCTGAATATTATTTTGACAACTAACAAATGACTCTGTTTAGGTGTGGCCTGATACCTTCCTACTAGTCCAACAACATGCATTATGTCTGGACGGGATGTTGTGATGTACAATAGGCTTCCTATCATAGACCTGTATGAACTCTGATCAACATCAAGTGAGTCATCATTCTTTCTTAACTTACATCCAATGACCATAGGTGTGCTCATAGGTTTAGAATCTTCCATTTGAAACCTTTTCAAATTTTCTCTTAGATATTTTTCTTGAGAAATAAATATTCCTTCAAACTTCTGAGTAATTTGTAGGCCAAGAAAAAATGATAGTTCCCCTATCATAGACATTTCAAATTCAGACTGCATGGCAAAAGAAAACCATTTTACCAATGAATCATTATTACTACCGAAGATGGTGTCATCTACATAGACCAACACAATGAGAAAATCATTACCCTCTGTTTTGATATATAGATTGCTATCAATTGTTCCTCTCTTAAACCCTTTGTTTTGAAGATATGTATTCAATCTGTGATATCAGGCACGAAGAGCTTGTTTCAACCCATATAAGGCTTTCTTCATCTTGCAGACAAAGTCAGGGTTATCTGACAGTTGGAATCCCTCTGGTTGTTCCATATAGACTTCTTCTTTTAGATCTCCATTTAGAAAATATAAATTGACATCCATTTGATAGACTTTAAACTTCTCATGACAAGCATAGGAAAGAAACATTCTAATAGCTTCTAATCTTGCTACAGGCTCAAATGTTTCATCAAAGTCCAGTCCTTCTATTTGAGCATATCCTTTGCAAACCAATCTAGCTTTGTTTCTTACAATATTTCCTTTCTCATTCATCTTATTTTTGTAGACCCATTTTGATCTGATTACATTTTTACCTACTAGCCTAGGAATGAGTTCCCAAGTGTCATTCTTTTCAATCTAGTCCAGTTCCTCATTCATTGATTTTAACCAATTTACATCTTTACTGGCCTCATTGAAGTTCTTGGGTTCCACCATGGATATGAAGGCTATATGTGATTGCTCAGTGTTTTTGATTAACCTTCTCCTGGTTTCTACACCTTTGTCTTTTTCACCAATTATTTGACTTGCAGGATGATTCTTTTGAGTAATTATGGAGGAAGAATTTGATGTTGTCTATTGATTTGAGTTTTCCTGAGTATTTGCATATTCATATGAATCAGAGTCTTCTCGTTCTGATTCTTGGACCTGTTCAACTTCAACTTCATCTATATCCTATGTTGTTGATTCAGTATTGTTCACCTCTCTTATTGGAATTCCTTCATCAACTTCTATGTCAATGCAGTCAACCAATTTATACAGCCTCTTATTATAGCATCTGTATCCTTTACTATTTGTAGCATACCCTAATAAGATGCCTTCATTAGCCCTGTCATCATACTTGCCAAGGTTCTCATTATTATTTTTTATGTAGCACTTAATCCCAAATAATTTGAAGTGTTTGATTGAAGTAGGTCTTCCATACCACAATTCATAAGGTGTCTTGTCACTGTGTGGTGTGAGGTGGGATTTGTTGAGAACATGGACTATTGTGTGTATTGATTCTACCCATTAGGTTTGACTAATGTTCTTCTCATTCATCATTGACCTAGCCATTTGTTGCACAGTTCTGTTTTGCCTCTCAACTACTCCATTTGGTTGTGGAGTTCCTGGGATTTTGTATTCTCTCTTGATCCCATTTTTATCACATAATTCCTTAAAATCACTTGACATAAATTTTCCTCCTCTGTCTGATCTTACTTCCTTTAACCTATTACCTGTTTGATTCTCAGTTAAAGCCTTGAATATTTTAAATTTCTCAAATGCTTCATCTTTTTCTTTGAGAAAGGCAACCCAAGTGAGTCTGGAGTAGTCATCAATGATCAACATAAAGTAGTTTTCCTTCCCTATGCCTTCCTAACTTGATGGTCCACATAAATCCATATGAACTAATTGAAGTGGTTTCTTTGTTGAAGTAGAGCTCTTGGATTTAAACTGTGTTCTCGTTAGCTTTCCTATTTGGTAGGGTTTACACACAGAATATTGTGGCTTTGATATTCTTGGAAGATTTTTTACTGCCTCAAGATTTTTGAGCTTGATTAAGTGGTCAAAGTTTAGATGTCCAAGTTTCCTATGCCATAACTAGATTTCATCATGTTTTCTTATATGACACTCTTCTCTATCTTCTTTCTGCACATATACATTATCATCTATCCTTATGCATCTAGCAACCACTTGTCCTGAGTTTATAGACTTTATCTTGCAATCCTTGGAGGTTAACACCACTTCACATCCTCTGTCACACATTTGAATTACACCGAGAAAATTATGTTTCAACCCATTTACAAGAAGAACATCATGGGATTTTCCTTTTCCATTACTTAAACTCACCATCCCTTTAGCCTTTATTTTACCTGGAGCATCATTTCCAAAGGTTATGTTTCCTGATTTTCTTTCACTTAGAGATATAAACTTACCCTTGTCTCCCTTCATATGTTTGGAGAATCCACTGTCAATATACCAAGGGTTCTTTTATATTTGAGCTGACAACACTAGTTCACACTTGTCATTTTCTTTCTTCTTCCAAAACTTAACATTTTCAACAGAAGGATTCAAATCTAGTTCATAGTTCCTTAAGTCACAGTCTGCAGCTTTATGTCCATAATTATGGCAGGTGTAACATTCTGGTTCATTGAATAAAGGATCATAACGATTGTTATGCTTAACCTGTGTCCTTTTCCCAGCCATCACATGATTTGCAGTATGTGATTGTTTGTTACTTGGTTATCTCATTCTTTGTTGTGCCATATATCTATTCCTTGAGTGTCTTGATTGCTCATATCTAAATTTTAATGAACAGTTTACAACTTTGTGACCAAAGTTAGAACAAAAAAAAAAATCCATAGAAAAATCCTTGCTACCTGGAAAATGGTTGTCTTCTTTGAGCAGATCGATTTCTTTGATGCTGAAGATTTCTCTGAGCAGAGGGTGCATTATTTCTTTGTTCTACAAATTCAGTTCTGGTATTTTTTCTTTCACTCTTCCTTGGCAGCTGATTATCTTCCTTTGTTTTTCCATATTCGTTGTTGTCAATGAATGTAGATTTAACAAACTTGATGGATTATTTGTTGCTTGGATGGACACTACTTGATCCTTATTCATAACCCAAACCAGTTTTCATATTTGGATTCCTTTGTTGATTCAGAATGAGGGCTAATCCTTCTGAGGCTTTAATACTCGGAATATTCTAGAGATGCAATGCTTTAAACTTCTCCATCTCCTTTCTGGATTTTACTACCTCTTCTTCCAAGGATTCACATCTTACCTTCTTTTCTTATAACTGTTGTTTCAGAATGTCCTCTATTTTATTTGCCTCTTCTAATTCCACTTTTAGTAGGGAAAAGTCTTCATCAGGTTCTTTATTGTCTTTTTCGAACTATATCAACAATTGTTTTAGTTTTTTCTTCTTAGATTTGAGTCTAGCAATTTCTTCTAGAGCATTGATCAGTTCTCCTTCCAATTCAACCATAGCTTCTTCATCGTCAACATCACTTCCTATGATTTTATTGTCATAATCC
The DNA here is from genome assembly GCA_010110895.2 of Picea sitchensis. Classification (NCBI taxonomy): domain Eukaryota; kingdom Viridiplantae; phylum Streptophyta; class Pinopsida; order Pinales; family Pinaceae; genus Picea; species Picea sitchensis. The sequence goes on from SNQJ01S0088790.1 coordinate 12,468, forward strand.
TCTTTGTCCATAAGCATAAATTCATTAATCTTATCTTCACAGGAAGAGTCACTAGCTATGTCTTCTGAAGAGTCATCATTATTTACATATAAACTTTTCTTTTTACCAAATCTCTTGAATTTGTACTTCTCTTCACCTTCGGAGTTCTGGTCCCTATTCTTGTATGGACACTTAGATGCAAAGTGACCTATCCTTCCACATTAAAACATTTGAAGGGAAGCTTGCCTTGGTACTTGTATGATCCTTTCTTTATTCTTCTCACAAATGTTTCTTCAATTTCATCAGGCTCAGAATTCTCATTCTTATCTGCTTTAAATGATGCCTCTCTAGAGGTGGGTTTATCTTTAACTATCCTCATTTCATATGCATTCAACTTCCTAGAAGTTTATCAAAAGACAAGGATTTGATATCATTAAGTTCTTCTATAGAAGAGACCTTTGGGTTGAACCTATCTGACAGAGATCTCAAAATATTTTGAACTAAAGAGGGTTCCTCAATTTTTTCACCAAGTTCTTTCATTGCATTAATTAGTTCTTTAACTCTCAAAAAGTACTTTCCAACAGTATCATCCTCTTTCATCTTTATATTCTCAAACTGTATTTTGTAGGTTTGAAGTTTGGCGTCCTTTACCTTCTCATTATCTTCATAACTGCTAATGAGTTTGTCCCACATTTATTTGGCAGTTTCTAAGTGAATAACTTTTACAAATTTTGCTTCTACAAGCCCACTCAGAATAGCATTCATATCCTTAGCATTGAAGCTGAACTCTAGCTTGTCGTCCTTATTATCTAGTACAACTGGATTTACATAACCAGTCTCCACCACATCCCAAACATTTGCACCTAGGGCCATTATGTAGGTTCTCCTCCTAACTTTCCAGAAGGCAAAGTTTGCTCCATTGAACAGGGGGGCCTTATTGGTTGAAGTTCCTTCATGGATTGACATGTTTAAGCTTCCTGATCTACCTTTAGATAAAAGGAACCAACTCTGATACCAATTGTTGACCAACTGAGAGGGGGGGTGAATTAATTGTTATTGTCCTTAAACTATTATGCCCATTTTAAACTCTTCACAGAACATTCAATGACGATCACAATGATGCAGACAAGTAAGAAATAGAATATTAAACATCAATAACACACATGAAATATACATAGACGGATATTTCCTGAGGAAACCCATAAAGGGAAAAACCTATTCTTCTTGATATGATAAGTAATCTTTATTTTCTTTACATTATCATACTTGTGAGCTCCAACTCCTCTTGAGGCTACAACCTTTGTTTTACAAGCTACAACTTGCTGAGAGCACCAACTCTGTTTTCTCTAGAACCTACTAGAACGAAGCACCAACTCCCTGGTTTCTCTAGCACCCACTAGAAGGAAGCACCAATTCCCTAAGTGTTCCAGCACCAACTGGATGGAAGCACCAACTTCCAATCACATAGGCACTAACCTGTATAACAGGGAACAACAATTCTCCCTTGCACCTCCCTACCACCCTGGTTTTTCAGGCTACAACCAGATGGAAGCTGCAACTCCCTGTGTTCAAGAACCCACTTGAAACTATGAGGACAATAGTCCTCCCTAGCACCTCCCAACCACCCTGATTTATAAACATTTTCTTGCTTGAATCTATTACAGTGATACAATATTCATCAATGGCTTACCAGTCTCATCATTGTTCTAATACACTTCTTTTCTCTGCCTCCTTCAGTGTCCTCCTCCTCACATATTCATAAGATTTATGTTCTTCTGCTTTGTCTCTGCATGCTCACCTTAGATTCCTCTTCCTCTCTTCCTCTCTCAGATATGCATCTCTGTTCTATGCGTTATGCCTCTTATGTGTATTTCGGTTGTTGCCCACAACATAATTTTTCCCCATGTAAATATTTTACTCTCAACAAAAGAAACCTACTCTTGTCTATTCTACGTATATTTATAATTCCCAATCCTCTACCAGATAATACACCTAACTCTTCATCCCTTCTGGCGATTACGTTGAGTCTGTTCTTCCTCCATGGTCGTTATGTTGAAATTGTTCATCATTAGTGGTTGTTCCTGAGATTCTTTGGCTTCTCTGGAAGCTACAGTCTTCAATGCTTTTCCATCTGTCAATCATCTCTATGATGAGTCTTCATTCCAATGATAGTTATCTTGAGACTCTTCATCTCCTCTGGTGATCACCGTGAGATTCTTCGAACTTTTTGGTAGATGAATTCAGTCGTTTTATGTGGTTACAATAAGTCTGTCTCTAGCAGTTACTCAGAGAAACTCAGTGCACTCATACCTTTCGTGCTTTTTCCCTTCCTGAGAAAAACTACAAAGTGGGCGATGGATTTTCTAGCTAATCCCCTTCCTTTCACATGACCATTAGTGGTGAGCGTATGCCTAACCAATAGTCATTTCGCATTTCAGGTGATCAGCTATGAGTCACCTTGGTTTTCCCGACTCGTGAAACTCTGAAATGGAGCCTAGAACTTCTAGCTCCTTCTCTTCTCTCCCACTAATTTGACCACTAGTTGTGATCATGGGCCAAGCACGAGGGTGCTTCACGATTTCGCATATCACGACCTCCTGATGTGAGTTTCTTCCAAACTCACGATACACGAAACTCTGAAATGACTTCATATCAGATAAACGGTCAAGGTCTCTCTCATTGATCGACCTCTGCGATCAATATCAGGGACTCTGACTTCATATCAGATCAACGGTCCAGATCCTTGGTTACCAGAAGGCCCGGATCCTTGGTTACCAAAAGGCCTGGATCATTTCATGACTTCGCATATCGTGACCTCCTACAACTCTCACCTTTGACCTCTCCAGCGCGTGAGTTAGTGAAATGTTGATCTCTCGCCACGTGTCCTCTAGTTCCAATGACCAAGATCATTTCATGAATTCTCATTTTGTGAGCTCCTCCAACTCTCACCTTTGACTCTTCCAGTTCACAAGTCAGCAAAATTCCAATCGCTCACCACGTTTCCTCTAGATCCAATGACCAGGATTGCTTCGCAACTTTGGAGTGTTGACTGACTCCTAGGATTATCCTCCTTGCAACTCCACTGGATCTAACCATTGTTGGTCCTTCACACTCTGATCTGACAACTGAGGTATAATCTACTCCTCTTTGTGCTCCTCTTGTTTGGACTCTGATCTAATGGACATCGGGTATTCTGGATCGGTGACCCACCGGCCACTGTCGCTCCTCCTCCTGAGCTTTGGCTTTCTCACATCTCTAAGTGTCAAAGACCATGAACTTTGATCCTTCTACGATACTTGATGACTTGGACCTCATATGTGTTTCTAGGAACGCTATCTCTCCTGATATTTGGTAATGGAATTCACGTCAACCCTAGCGCCCACTTGCGCTCTGCGTGCAACACTGCGCTATTCCTTCTCATCTTCTCGACCTTGTTCTTCTGTGTCTTTGTTGCTTGTTCTTCTGTGTCTTCATTGCTGGTTGTTGTTCTTTCCATGTACACTCTGTCTGTAAACCTACCATCATCACTATTGTTCTTGTCATCAATGGCAAGCACACTCTACATGTAAACATGCCAACAACATGGTGTGGATATTGTTTGCAATTCTCTGTCATTGTGTTTTCATGAATGAATGAATGAATTTATTATGAGTAGATGGAATTGTGAATTTTAGGATAATTTTCAATTGGTTCTCTTCCATTGAGTGGTGCAAGGTGTGCACACAAAACACAAGGAGTGTGTTGACGGAGTCTATTTCGATTCTGAAGCTCAGAAGAGATAACACAAAACTTTCCCTTGCAAGGAGTGCAAGGTGACTGCTGCAAGGAGTGCACAGTCGTTCGTAGGAACTCGAACCTGCGTAAGAATTTGGTGCAAAGTGTGCACAGATAAAAAGGAGAACGCCAGGAGGGCGAGGGGAATTTCTCTTCGAGAAATCCTTTGGATCTGAGTTATCGAAATCCCTGAACGCAAGGAGTGCGCGGGAAATTGAAGTCTTCACAAGACCAAGCTCATGAGGAGTAGCGTTGTTCATAAGTGTAGTCCAAGTCTGAGAGATGGACTCACACTGAGTTCAAAGGTAGATGCCTTTGAAGGCTTAGAAACTTTCTGATTCAGGCGAATCCAAGCTCAGGAGGAGGAACGAAAACAACTGTTAGATCGGTTGCGGAGGAGATTTGGACCATTAGATTAACAACCAGAGACAAGAGGAAGCACAGAGAGAAGACTATATATGGACCGTTAGATATGAGAGAATCGACCGAACGTCATTGGATCCAGAGATAAATGCATGGGCTTTAACCCTTGGAAGTGAATAGAGCAAGAAAAATCGCGAAACCCAAGTTCGCAAAACGATCATAGTCATTGATCGGAAGAAGGGTGTGGACCGTAGATTTGGTCCTAAGAATTTCACGAGTTCGAAGATCGAGAGAAGAGAGGGGATCAGTCCTCCAACTTCATGAATTGCAAAGTCCCGATTTCATGAAGGAGAAAGCAAGACCATCGGATCACGTGGATTTTGGACCATTGATCTAACGTAAGGAGATCCCGAATTTTGGGATTTTGGAAATCAGGGAGACGAGTGAGTAAACTCCTCCAGGGAAGTGAAACGTCAAATCGTGAAGCATTCGAGAGATTGGCCCCAGGTAATGGTGAGGGGTCATATTGTCGAAGGTTAAGGGAGGAGCTAGCATGCACTAGGCCCCACTTCAGGATTTCAGGAGTTGGAGAGTTGGGGTTGGCATAGGTGCAAGCACCCGACACCCGAAGTCATGAAACACCTATTGGTTAAGCGAGTGGTCACAGTGGGTGTTACAAAAGGTAAGGTATTTAATTCGAGAGGATCTAGTGTTGGTTCAAGTGGAATTTGGACAATGCTCAGGAGAGAACATGTGGGTCTCATACGACCTGCACATTTGGAGAAAGGACTTGTGTAAGTGGGTTTGGAGTCTAGCAGAGACCCAAAGAGTTGATCTGAATCAGTTTCTTGATCAATCCTAGACTGGGAGGTCACGCATCCCTTAGGAGAGAAAGGGGATCTACATCAAGTGGTATCAGAGCGAATTTTGTTTTACAAACCGTAGACAAAATAAAGACGGCGAAAGGATATAGTTTGATACCATCAAGAGGTATCAGAGTCAGAATTTTTCTTGCAGATGGGAGGAAAAGGAGAGGAGACATAAATAACTCAAAGTTGTACTCTATGTGTAGCATACAGTTAACATAATTCCACCGAGGAGACGAGTGTAAAAACCTTTTTCCAATCGTGTTGTAGAAAGGAAGATGTGAGAACTTCGTGCAAGATTAGAGGTGATGGAAGCAGTGCAGAGACAAGCACTCGATGCTGGAGACGTCAGTGATGCAAAGAGTGAAGAAGATATGGGTGAGAATGTTTTCATAGAAGCTACAGGAGAGGATGTTGCCGAAGAATTCTTACTGAGAGCAGTTTCCATATTGGGAGGCAAAGCCAAGATAGAGGTCCCAATGTATGAAGGCAATTTGGATGTTGAAGAGCTGCTTTATTGGATAAGATCCATGGACAAGCATTTCGACTACGAATATTTTGATGAAGAGAAAAGGGTGAAACAAGTCATCACCAGACTAAAGGGACATGTAGCGTTGTGGTGGGATGAGTTGCAGGTTGAGAGAAAAAGCAAAGGCAAATAGAAGATAAAGAGTAGGGACAAAATGGTAGCCAATTTGAAGGCTAAGTTCATGCCCAAATATTATCAGATCAATCTGTTCAGGAAGATGCAGAACCTAAGACAGAAAGGGATGATAGTTAAGGAGTACATGGAGGAGTTATATAGGATGAACATCATAACTGGACAAAGAGAGAGAGATGAAGAAAAAGTTGCCAGATATATAAATGCCCTGAGATATGAAATCCAATATGAGCTCAGGATGATGTCATTAAGGACAGTGGAGGATGCTTATCAGTTTGAATTGAAGGCAGAGGATAAGTTGGCCAGGAAACAAAGCCAACGAGGGAGAGGTAAAAGCCCAGTCCCAACCAAAAGCGAGGGAGTTACCCATGAAAGAGAACATAAGTCTAAGGATGAGACTGAGAAGCCACGTGGTCACTCGGAAAGAGGAGGAAGTTCCCAAGAAAGACAAGGTGGTGGAAGAATTTCTTCTAGAGGAAGAGGAAGAGGAGGAGGAGGAGAAGTAAGTTGTTATGCCTATGGAAAGAAAGGGCACATGTCTTGGGAATGTCCCTAGAAAAAGAAAGAAGGAGGAGGTGAGGCTCACATTTGAGAAGCACAAAGAAGAGATGTGGAAGCATAAGGAGCAGAGGATGGAAGATCCCTAATGCTGAGGAAGGTTCTCTTAAAACCATAGGGAGAAGTTGAAAATCCAATGTAGACGAACAATCTCTTCAAAACAACTTGCAAGACTAAAGACATAGTATGCAAGGTGATAATAGATAGTGGGAGCACTGATAACTTAGTATCCAAAGAGATGGTGGATAAATTGAAGTTGGAGACAACTACACACCCAAAGCCATACAAAGTCTCATGGCTCCAGAAAGGACACCAGGTAATGGTTACTAAACAATGCTTGATTGAATTTAAGATAGGAGGATATAGAGATGAAATTCGGTGTGATGTAATTCCCATGGATGTATGCCATATTTTATTGGGGATACTGTTTGGGTCCTATAATTATAGGCGAATCGATTTTTTGACTATGGATTTAGCGTTTCTCTCGTGATGACGAAGTCCTGGCTCAGGTGATTCCGTTTCCTCCCTCCATTCTTGTCGCTCATTTTCCCCATCACCCTGCTACACCCTTCATCCGCTGCGTCCTCTCCCCCTTGTCTTTTGTCAGCCTCCATTATCCCGCCTTCCATCCCTGCATGAACAGACTTAGGATAAAAAAAAACATTAACTTAATAATGCTAGCGATAATGTTAGTATAGGTTAAACTAGCTAATAAATAACTAGTTATTAATTAATTAATTAATAATTAACTAATTAATAATTAAGTTAAAGCCTAAGTTAGTAATTAAGTTAGTGTTTGGGTTAAATAAAACAAATTAATAAAAACATAAAAAACATATATTTAATAAAAATATAAAAAATATGTATAAAAAGCATTATATTATAAATATAATAAAACAATCTAAATAAAATACAAAAACATAAAAACAAACCAAAATATAATAAAAAATTAAAAATATTAAAAAAAAAGCAATTTAAAACAAACAAAAATTAAATAAATTAAAAATAAATTATAAAACAAAATATTAAAAACATTTAAAAACATATGAAAAGGCATTAAAAAAACACAAAAATATTAAATATTAAAAACATTAAAAATAAAACTACACTAACCTATCCTAAGTCCCCTCCCCCTCACGTCACTCCCACCTACCCTCCACTCACTCCCCATCCCCCTACGTTATAACCCACTCACCATCCCCCTCCCTACGTCACACCCAACTAATCCTTTCACACTCCCGCCCACCTAAACTCCCACACTTTTTCATATACCCCACCCCCCATCCACCATACCCTAAATTTAATCAACGCACTAAATTAATTCTGGAGCTCCCCTCCCCTTCCAGAATTTAACGAGGGGGGGTCCGGAATTTAAAATAAAGATCTTGCACATCTGGACGGTCCTAAGCGAGCCATCTAAATCAATGACCCAGGTTAAATTCCGGACCCCCCCCGGGCAGTCTACATTTAACGAGGAGGGGGGTCCGGAATACCGCTTACCACGAGAAAAACCACTTTCCCTCATTTTTACCATTTTTGCCTATTTTACCACGTCCTCTTCCAGGTCGATTTTTGAGCAAACGGAGACGAATTTTAAAAATACGAGAGAGGTTTTTTCTCAGTATGGGATGAGGAACAAAAACCTTTTTAATTTTTTGCAACGGGGTCACGGCCAGAGAGAATTGAATACATCTTCGAGGATTTTTTTTCCATATTTTCCATTTTCCGTTTCAGTCCCGATCTTTCAGGAGCTGTCACGGCCAGCTAGGGACGAATTCGGCGAAACCGAAAGAGGTTTTTGTCCAGCACATGCCCATATACAATAACCTCTTTCATTTTTCAGCCAGGTGTCATAATTGAAGATAAAATCACGTCTGATCGGACCCCTGTTTCGCAGAAAAATGGTTCGTCTTTCATGGCAGAAAACTCCAAATTTTGTGGGAGTTGTGGCTATTTTTGGCCGAGGTGGTTAAACCGACTCTCGAAACTTGATGAGGTGATCTATCCTATTTATCCAGATGATTTTAATGTAAAATGATTCGACCTGTGTAAAGATTTTGGTCCTTTTTGGCTGGACTGTGGGCCTTGCTGCTTCAGGAGGTTTCTCTGTAATGTTGGAATGACAAATCATTAATGGAGAAAATGACTGACAGGATTCTCGTGTAGCAGTGTTGGTGGTGTGTCCCTTGTCTGTTTTTAATAATCTTTCTGCTATCATTCAAACATTTTCATTTCTTATTATTGAAAAACAGTTAATGGAGAAGAATTTATGCATGCATACTCTTTGTCCAAATTTTTCAATAATCTTTATGTTTTCTTCTAAAACTCAGCCTATGAATTCTTAACTGCTCATTTGCTCAGTTTTTCTTCCCCATTTTTCATCAAATCGACACCCTTTAAACTTGATTCGATCCAACAGCTGTTACTATCTTGCCCTGTGGAGACATTTACCTCTTGATTTGATTTGATCATTGTCTTATAAACAGACCCCATAGCCCAATGGTGATCTGAGAAACTCGTCAACCACATCCTCATCCAAATATTTTCAAAAA
>SNQJ01S0088790.1:21237-33375 GCA_010110895.2 Picea sitchensis
GTCTTGGAGGGCTAGATCCAAGACTCGAAGTGGTTTTGATGTTGCCTCTGTGACTGCCTCACAGCCTTGGGCAAATTACAGAGTGTTAACAGATACCATGGCAGTTTGACAGGAATGCCATTCATGATGGGAGGAATAATACATACACCTTAGAGAAGAATGGTAGAACACACATGTTGCTGCCAATAGAGGAGAAGAAGGTGAAAGAGGAGGCCAACATAAGCATAATTCTCACGAGTGGGAAGGATCTCCTGAAAGAAGTCAAGGAAGAACAGGGGATGCAATTTGCTGTAGTGAGGAAGCCTAGAGTTATCCTTACAAATACTTCGATGGATGATTTTCCTAAAGAAGTTCAGGAATTGTTGGATAATTTTTCTGACATAGTGGTGGATGAACTACCTAACTCATTTCCACCCATCAGAAGTTTCAGTCACCATATTGACTTGATACCAGGAGCAAGTCTGCCAAACAAATCGGCATATAGATTGACACCTTGAGAGAATGAGGGGGTGAAGAAATAAGTCTAGGAATTGTTAGACAAAGGTTTGGTCAGAGAAATCTTGAGTCCATGCGTAGTACCAACTGTGTTGAGTCTAAAGAAGGATGGAGGATGGAGAATGTGTATAGGCTCAAGATCCATTAACAAGATCACCATCAGGTATATATTTCCTTTACCAAGAATGGATGATTTAATGGACTGTTTAAGTGGAGCAAATTTCTTTTCCAAAATAGATTTGAAAAGTGGATATCACCAGATTAGGATGAGAGAAGGTGATGAGTGGAAGACAACCTTTAAGATGAATGAAGGTTTGTATGAGTGGCTTGTTATACCATTTGGCCTAACAAATGCCACGAGTAATTTTATGAGGTTGATGAATGAAATATTGAAATATTCCATTGGCAAGTTTGTGGTTGTATATCTAAATGATATATTGATCTTTAGCAAGACTAAAGAGGAGCATTTGAGACATCTGACGCTAGTGATGAGGAGACTACAGCAGGAGAAGTTGTTGATAAATCTGAAGAAGTCCTATTTTATGAAGACATAACTCATTTACTTGGGTTTTGTGATCTCTTCAAATGAACTGGAGATGGATCTAGAGAAGGTGAAAGCAATCAAAGAATGATCATCACCAATAAGCATGTTTGAGGTAAGAAGCCTCCATGGATTAGAAATTTTCTATAGGAAGTTCATCAGAGACTTTAGTGGAATTTGCGCACCAATGATGGATACAGTGAAGAAGAAGAAAAAGTCTTTTAAATGGGCAGAGGAAGCCGAGAAGAGATTCAATATACTAAAGGAGAAAATAACAGAACGACCAATTTTGGTCTTGCAAAATTTTGAGAAAACATTTCAGGTGAGATGTGACACAAGTGGAGTTGCGATTGGAGCAGTTTTGAGCCAGGATAATAGACATGTTGCCTATCTCAGTGAGAAGTTGAATGATACCAAGAGAAAATACTCCACATATGATAAGGAGTTTTATTCCATAATTCAAGCCTTGAAGAAGTGGAGACATTCCCTTGTCCCACAAGAATTTGTCTTGTATGGCGACAACCAGGCTTTACAATTCATAACTGGGCAGGAAAAATTGAATCAGAGGCACACAAAATGGGTTGCGTTTATGCATATTTTTACTTTTGTCATAAAACATATTGTTGGGAATGCTAACAAAGTTGTTGATTAATTAAGCAAGAGATGTTTGATTCTACAGGAATTTCAGGTGAAGACCTTGGGGTTTGAACACCTTAAGGACATGTATTGTGATGATACAGATTTCAAAGAAGCATACGAAGCATGTACAAATCCCGTGTTGAGAGATAGAAGCCAGTCGACAGAGTATATGATTCAAGAGGGATTGTTGTTCAAAGGCAATCAGTTGTGCATACCAAAATTCTCAATAAGGGATAACCTTTTGAAGGAAAATCATAGTGGAGGATTTGCTGGACATTTCGGTCATGATAAAACGTTTGCACAGTTGAGCAGTTCATACTATTGGCTAGGTATGAGAACATATGTGATAAAATTCGTGAAGAGATGTAGAATTTGACAACATAAAAAAGGAAAAAGATAAAACACTGGATTGTATCAACCATTGAAAATGCCAGAGAGGCCTTGGGATGAAATAAGCATGGATTTTGTGTTGGGATTTCCAAGGACGCAAAGAGGATTTGATTCCATATTTGTGGTGGTGGATAGATTTTCAAAGATGGCACACTTTATCCCATGCCACAAGACCAGTGAGACAACGCATGTTTCAAATATGTTTTTCAAGGAAGTTGTGAGAATTCACAGCCTACCCAGAAGCATTGTCTCATACAGGGACACAAAATTTGTTGGTCACTTTTGGAGAACATTGTGGAAGAAGTTGGGGATGGATTTTTCCTTCAACTCATCTTATCACCCTCAAACGGATGGACAGAATGAGGTGGTAAACAAAATTTTTGGAAACTTATTAAGGAGTCTGGTCACTGAGCATCATAATCAGTGGGATCAGATTCTGCCACAAGCATAATTTGGATACAATGACTCACCAAACAGGACCACTGGAAAGAGCCCATTCCAAATATTGTATGGAATGCAACCCAGGGGAGTATCTGAGTTGAGAGATTGGAACAGAGTGAGACCAGGACCACTGGAGTAGAAGATTTTGCTGCAAAAATGCAGAGGCTCCATAGCCAAACCAGAGGATAGTTGGAGAGTTCTAACCAGGAGTACAAACACAGAGTTGATCAACATCGCAAAGATCTTCAATTTGAAGTAGGAGATTAGGTTCTCGCACATATCAGGAAAGAAAAGTTCCCTAGGAGAACATATAACAAGTTAAAGATGAAGAAGATAGGAATATGTAACTTCTTGAGGAATTTTGATGCAAACGCCTATGACATTGAACTTCCAGATGATGTGGGTATATCGCCCATATTCAATGTTTCAGACCTGTATCCTTACAGGAAGGATGAAACAGAGGGATTAGAATATCAAGATAAGATTCAGTGGGAGAAACAAATGCCAGTAGCAGAAAAACCATAGATGGAGAAGATTGTTGATCAGAGGATTGGCAAGAAGACCAGAAGGAAGACCTATTTTGAATATATGGTCAAGTGTAAGGGAAACCCAATAGAATATTCCAATTGGGAAAATGAAGCTGACATCGAGAATCATGGAAATTCGGTGCAAGAGCTCATGGACAGGATTCCATGAATTTCAAGGGGAGTATGATGCAGGAGCATCATTGGATTGTGCATGAAGCAAGACCTATCAACGTCTAGGAATCTGTATGGGAGCTCAACGCTGGCGGTTACGACATATATTTTTGAATTCTGCCTTAACTCAACGCTAGAAAAATCCTTTGAGGCATGCTTGAGCAATCGCGAGCGAAGTGGGAGTTTTCACTCTGGCTATGGAATGCGACCACGCTAGGATAGCTGCCAGGATAAGTTTGATGTAGACAAGTAGTCAGGGGGAACCCTAAAAACCCTCTATAAATAGGAGTTTTGTATGCCCAAATGAGGCTAGCGGGGAGTAGATAGAAGTTAGTTTCAAGTTAGTAGAAGATTTTTGAGTTTTAGTCTGGGTTTTTCATTTATAGTTGAAGCCATTTTCACTTATGAACATAACAGAGGAAAATTGATCCAATGCATGGTGTGGATATTGTTTGAAATTCTCTGTCATTGTGTTTTCATGAATGAATGAACGAATTTCATTATGAGTAGATGGAATTGTGAATGTTAGGATAAGTTTCAATTGGTTCTCTTTTGTTGAGTGGTGCAACGTGTGCACACAAAATGCAAGGAGTGCATTGACAGGGTCTATTTTGATTCCAAAGCTCAGAAGAGATAACACGAAACTTTCCTTTGCAAGGAGCACAAGGTGACTGATGCAAGGAGTGCACACTCACCCGTAGGAACTTGAACCCGTGTAAGAATCTGGTGCAAAGTGTACACAGAGAAAAAGGAGAATGCCAGGAGGGTGAGGGGAATTTCTCTTCGATAAATCCTTTGGATATGAGTTATCGAAATCCCTGAACGCAAGGAGTGCGCAGGAAATTGAAGTCTTCAGGAGACCAAGCTCAAAAGGAGTAGCATTTTTCATAAGTATATTCGAAGTCCGAGAGATGGACTCACAGTGAGTTCAAAGGTAGAGAACTTTGAAGGCTTAGAAACATTCTGATTTAGACGAATCCAAGCTCAGGAGGAGCAGAAACAAATATTAGATCGATTGCAGAGGAGATATGGACCATTAGATTAACGAACAGAGACTAGAGGAAGCACGGAGAGAAGACCATATCTAGACTGTTAGATCTGAGCGTGTGGACCAACCATCATTGTATCTAGATATAAGTGCACGGGCTTTAACCCTTGGAAGTGCACAGGGCAAGAAAAATCGTGAAACCCAAGTTCGCGAAATGATAATAGTCGTTGGTCGAAAGAAGGGTGTGGACCATAGATCTGGTCCCAAGAAATTTGCAAGTTCGGAGATCAAGAGAAGTGAGGGGAGCAGTCCTCCAGCTTCGCGAATCATGAAGTCCTAAGTTCGCGAAGGAGAAAGAAAGATCGTCAGATCACAGAGAGAAGACCATATCTAGACTGTTAGATCTAAGCATGTGGACCAACCATCGTTGTATCCAGATATAAGTGCATGGGATTTAACCCTTGGAAGTGCACAGGGCAAGAAAAATCGTGAAACCCAAGTTCGCGAAATGATAATAGTCGTTGGTCAAAAGAAGGGTGTGGACCGTAGATCTGGTCCCAAGAAATTCGCAAGTTCGGAGATCAAGAGAAGAGAGGGGAGAAGTCCTCCAGCTTTGTGAATCATGAAGTCCCAAGTTCGTGAAGGAGAAAGAAAGACCGTCGGATCACGTGGATTGTGAACCGTTAATTTGACATAAGGAGAGCCTAGATTTCAGGATTTCGGAAATCGGGGAGACGAGCGAGTAAACTCCTCCAGGGACGTGAAATGCAAAACTATGAAGCGCTCGAGATATTGGTCCTAGGTCATGGTGAGGGGTCATATTGTCGAAGGTTAAGGGAGGATCTATCACGCGCTAGGTCCCACTTCGGGATATCGAGAGTCAGAGAGTTGAGGTTGGCGTAGGTGAAAACACTCGACACACAAAGTTGCGAAACACATGTTGGTTAGGTGGGTGGTCATAGTTGGGGTTACGGAAGGTGAGGCGTTTAATTCGAGAGGATCTAGTGTCGGTTCGAGTGGAAGTTGGACAACACTCAAGAGAGAATCTGTGGATCTCATACGACCTGCGCATTTGGAGAAAGGACCTGTGTAAGTGGGTTTGGAGTCTAGTAGAGACCCAAAAAGTCGATCTGACTCAGTTTCTTGATCGATCCTAGACCGGGAGGTCGCGCAACCCTTAGGAGAGAAGGGGAGTCTGCATCAACCCTCAGAAATAATGAGAGGTTATGAGACAAAAAAAACTCCTTCTAATGCGTTGTCCCATCCATTGAGGTTTTTTGGAGGAAGAAAAGGGGCAATGAAACCCTTCGACGAACCCCCATCGGGAGGATCAAAGAACAGTCTCGAACCCACGTTAAGAAAAGGGAAACAGCCTGGAAAGGAAACACTTACATATTAAATCCCTTGTAGGAGAGGCGTTGATATGACATATGTCGAAAGAGATCCACCATAGGAGGAAGAAAATTGTGAGAGCTCTGGCAAGAAATTTGGGACAGGTGGATCTAGGAAGTCCCAGGAGAAAGAAGAAGGGCGTGGTGAACCCATCGAGGCTAGTGGAGAAGAAACCATGTAACCTGTCACTAAGTCCTTGAAACCTTGCAGGGAAAAGGGAGAGGAGGTCAAGGTCCCCAAGGGAAACATTTCGATGGAAAAACCGACTGTGAGTTGTGGAGAAATATGTTGAACAGAAGCCGAGACTGACATCGTAGCTTGAGAATAAAGAAGATAGGAATAATAAATGCACAAAGTCTCCCCCCGTATTGACGCCACATCAGCTGTCGGGAAGAGCCTTGTGGAAGAAAGGGAAGGGCTTCCATCTGGCGGGAACCAATGGAGGGGTTCAGAGGGTTCCAATGAGTAATCCACCTCCTCCTCATAGGTAGCCATGGATCAGGAGGAGTATCGAGGAGGGGGACTTGATCCTATCAAACGACCACTAGTAGGGAGGGTTCATTGTCAGGTAGTCGTGGGAAGCATGGGGTGAGAGAGAGAAGAATAGGGGGATGGCCTATGGTAGCGAGAAAACTACAGAGAACCATCTTCAATTTTTTGGTGGTGCCTCACCCCGGGTTGCACTTATTAATTCCGATAAATAATAATTATTTATGTATTCAGTTGTGTTTCCTTTCAAACACTAATTTTCTAGTTCTTTGTAGTTGGATCGCATGATATTAAGTTGTTGTTAGTAGTGAAACTTCAAACTTTTAGAGCCTTAGAACCTTTGATATTCCATACCCTTTGATATATGGACCTTCAAATTGTTCTTATAGGAGGCCCCAATTTTTTATCTCAGGTGTCAGTTTTGAGAGGGAGAATTATGTGTTGGGTAGGTGTTATATTCTTTGCATGTGTCTGGGTAGGTGTGTCAGATTTGATGATTACATTTGACGACCCCATCACCTGTCACTCATTGTGGGTGTTTGCATTGGTAGTTTCCCGAGGGGGGGTCTTAGGGGGGGGCACAATTGCCACCCTGGTTACGCGAAGTATTTGTGGCAGCGCCCCAAAATTTATTTTAGGCAGTTTTTTCTATTTAATGTTTTTTCACTATTTTTAGCAATTTTATAAATCAATCGTGGATTAATGAATTAGGGTTTTAGTAGCTACGAAATACCTAAAATATTTTATATATTGTATTATGAATGGTGAAATTAATATGATGAAGATTTGACAGGCGTGGCATGAAGGAGGGTTGGTTTTCTCCCGGTTAAGTGTTTTCCATCATAAATCTATGTGTACTATGTGTATGAACCATAGATTAATTTATATTTTTCTTAAGAATATATATGTATTTCTTTACTTTACAAGTTTAAAATGTACATGTGGTATTAGAGAACTTTTTTTGCCTCAGGGGGGATGCCTTTGTTGTTGAGCGTATGAATCAGTCTTGATAAATCAAGTTTATCTAGGGTCTATTATAAACTTGGGTTCAGTTAGATATTTGTAGTGGTGATTTGTGTGTTGAAAGAGAATGGAGAGAAGTTCTATAATCGAAATTGAGAATTTCAATGGTCAAAACTTTGAGCTATGCAATCTCAATATGGAGGACCTTCTTGTAGACAAAGAATAATGGATTGATGTGGATCTTGGTACATAACCTACTGGTACACAACCTATTGGTACACAAATCTACTAGTACACAAACTATTAGTACTCAATCTACCGATATGTCAAAAGAAGTTTGGGAGAAGTTGGATAGAAGAGAAAGGAGTACGATTCGAATATATAGGGTAGATTCAGTGTTATTGAATGTGTTGGGAGAATATACAACCAAGGAACTATGGAAAAATTTGGGGAATTTGTATCAATCAATGTCCCTGGTAAACAATTTTTTTTCAAAATAAGTTGTATCATCTTAGGATGGATGATGGAGATTCTATGACAAAGCATATAAATTCCTTCAATACTCTAGTAAGTCAACTTGTCTCTATTAATATTATGCTTGCAGAACAATATGATTTTATTACTTTGTTATGCTTTTTTCCAGAATCTTGGGATAATATGGTTGTATCAATTGGTAGTACCACACAATCTGCATTGAAGTATGGGAATGTAGTTGCATCCTTGTTATCAGAAGAGGAGGAATAAAAGCATGGATAGTCATAACACATATGATTTATTTTTAAGAAGTCATCTGCAAGATAGGAATACAGATAAGTCTTCGGAGGGGGGGGGGATCTAAATCTAAAGTTAGATATAAATCCCCAGGAAAATATTTGAGGAAATGTTGGAGATGTAGTAAATCTAGGAATTATAAGAAAGGTTGCAGGTATAAGAAAGTTGATAAATTAAAGGGATATAATGATTCATCTTCCATAGAGATGAAAAACTCCACAAAAGAAGGAGGTGATGTTTACCTGGAATCTACTGGTACACATGCATATCATGATGTATGGTTTATCCAATCAGGTGCATAATTTCATATGACTCCTCACAAGGAGTGGTTCATTGAATATCAAAAGTATGACGGTGGTGATGTCTTCATAGGAGATGACTCGGCAACCAAAAGGGTTAAGTTGTTTCTCAAAGATAGATGGATTAAAAATATCCCAGGAGTTTTTCACACTCCATATCTATCCAAGAGCCTAATATATGTAAGTAAGTTATATGATGCAGGCGTGGATAATATATTGGGAAAGGAAACTTGCAAGATGGTATGAGGAGAAATGGTGTTGATGAAGGGAGTTTGGTGTAGAACGCTTTATGAGTTATTGGGAAGAACTTATGGCGAGGGGTGTAACATTTCTATTGTCCATGAGAAGAGAAATAAAGAATATAGAATCCATACTATCCATGGAAAGAAGACCATGTTGTGGCATCAAAGACTGGGAAATATTAGAGAAAAGGGCCTTTGAACACTACATAGTAAAGGTATGGTTGAAAGTGTGTCTAATTGCACCTTGGATTTTGATTTCTGTTAACTTTTCATATATGGTAAATAGAATCGAGTAAGATTCCCATCTGGTGCTACAAGAGAAAAGGGGATCTTAGAGTTGATACACAGTGATGTGCTCAGACCTGTGCATGTTTCATCACTAGGAAAATCTATGTATTATGTTACATTCATAGATGATTTATCAAGGAACACATGGATTTATTTTCTTAGGAAGAAATGTGAGGTATTTGGTAAATTTAAAGAGTTTAAGGCTCTAGTAGAAAATTATACAGAGAATAAAATAAAAGGTGTTGAGGAAAAATGATGGTGGAGAATTATGTGGGAATGAATTTGAAGAGTTTTGTGAGAAGTGCACTATATCAAGTTATAAGACTACTCCATACACACCTCAATAGAATGGGGTTGTATAAAGTATGAACAAGACATTGATGGAAAAATCAAGGAGCATGATCAGTGGTGTTGGGTCAGGGCAAGAATTTTGGGCAGAGGTAATGGATATTGCATGTTACCTAGTAAATAGATCACCCTCATTTGCATTGGTAGAAAAAAATCCACATGAGGTATGGACTATTAAGAAACCCTCTCTTGAACATCTCAAAGTGTTTGGTTGTGATGCTTATGTACATGTTCCAAAGGAAAATAGGAGTAAGATGGATAATACAGATGAAAAAGTGTATATTTATTGGTTATACATATGGTATAAAAGGTTAAAAGCTTTGGAACACAAAAACTAAGAATATTTTTGATAGTTAGGATGTTGTTCTTAGAGAGGTTAAAGATGTTCCCAAAAACTAATTCCTACCAAAGAAAGAATAACATGAGAAAACAAAGTTTGAGTTGGATGATGGAAAATATGAATCAATGAAAGAATATGAATAAGAAGAAGAAGAACGTCATACTCTAGTATTGAGGAGATCAATGAGGTAAAGAAGGAAACCAAAAAAGTACAATCCAACTGATTTTCATGTTGATTTTTCTTTATCTATTAATGATGATGATCCTAGAACTGTTAGAGAAGTAGTGAATTCATAGGATAGTAAACTCTAGAAGAAGGCCATGGTTGAAGATATGAATTCCTTAGACAAGAATGGGGCATGAGATATAGTTGAGTTTCCAACTAGAAGAAATGCCAATGGCAACAAATGGGTGTTTACGAAGAACTTGAATGTAGAAGGTAAAGTGGAGAAATACAAATCTTGGTTAGTAGCAAAAGGTTATTCCTAGGTAGAGGGATTTGACTTTGGTGAAATTTTTTCTCATGTTGCCAAGTTAACTTCTATTAAGCTAAAGAATTCATTATACGGTCTGAAGAAATAACCTAGGGTGTGGTACCAAAAGTTTGACACATACATCCTTGGATTGGGATTTGTGAGAAGCAGGGATGATCATTGTGTATATTCCAAGTAATTTGGGAATCACTTCATTTATGTAGTGGTGTATGTCGATGACATGTTTTTGGTAGGAAATAACACGGATTTTATCAAGGAGGTGAAATCACAACTATCCTCTAAATTTGACATGAAGGATCTCGATGTTGCTAAATTCATTCTAGGAATGGAGATTAAAAGAGATCGTGCAAACAAGAGTCTCTAGTTGAATAAGATAAAATATGTTGAGACGACATTACAGAGGTTTAATATGCAGGAAATTAAACTAGTCAAGGCTCCTATTCTTGTATGTGTAAATCTATATGCAAATCAGTGTCCCAAAACATAGGAAGAGGAACAAGACATGTCCCATGTTTTGTATGCTAGTGCAGTTGGTATTTTGATGTATGCAATGGTTTGTACTAGACCAGACATTGCACACACTATGGGATTTTTGAGCAGGTATATGTCAAAACTAGGGAAGGAACATTGGAAAAGAGTAAAGAGGGCTTTTATTTATTTACATGGCACTTCTAGTTATGGAGTGTGCTACCAAGGAAGACCAGTATTGGACATAGTGTTGGACATACATGGGTTTTTGATGCGGACTAGGCTGAAGATCTGGATTTCAAAATATCAACAACTGAGTATGTGTTTAACCTATTTGGAGGAGAAATCAGTTGGATGAGAAAGAGATAGGTTGTAGTGGCACTCTCAACTACATAAGCTGAATACATGGCATCCACTCATGCATGCAAGGAATCAATATGGTTACAAAGATTTTGTTTAGGTATTGGGTTGGTACAACAAGCAGTCAGATTAGATTGTGACAATTAGAGTGTAATCTTTGTGGCAAAGAACCCATCTTATCATTCAAAGACAAAGAATATTAATGTTCAGTATCACTATGTGAGAGACATGGTTGGAGACAAGAAGGTGTTGCTGGAGAAGGTTGACACTTTGAAGAATGTTGTAGATTCATTGAAAAAGTTTGTGAGCACCGAGAAGTTCTCCTGGTGTAGAGAAATAATGGGCATTATCGTCGTGTATTGTTGACTATCTAATCCCATGACCCCTTATATGCAAAGAAAAAAACAAGTGGGAGAACATTGGGTAGGTTTTATATTATTTTCCTGTATGTGTGGGGGCAGGTGCATCAAATTTGACGACTGTGTCTGATGTTCCCATCACCTGTCACTCTTTGTGGGCATGTGCGTTGGAGGTTTCCTGAGGTGGGGTCCTAGGGGGACTAGGATTCTTCCCCCCTAGTTACGTGAAGATTTTGGCTCTAGGAACTAGCCCAGAGATGATAAGGTTTAGGGAAGTGCCCCAAAATTAAGGGATTAAGTTTTTGGTAGCTACGAAATACCTAAAATATTGTATATATTTTATTTTGAATGGTGAAATTGATACAATGAAGAGTTAAGAGGTGGGACACCAAGCAAGGATGGTTTTCTCTCGGTTAAGTGTTTCCAGCATAAATCTCTATGTACTATGTGTATGATCCATTGATCAATTTATATTTTTCTTAAGAATGTGTATGCATTTCTTTAATTCACAGGTTTAAAAATTACATTATGTTCAGAATGGGATAAATGAGTTCCTTTCAAAAAGGGTAAATACATTCAAATTGGGGAAACCAAGGGCCCTATTTGGCAATCAGTCCTAACTTAGAAATTGAGAGGGAGTTACATTAAATGAGAGACTAATTCAGAAATTGGGCATGATGTGAGGATCAGATGAAGGTAAAGTTTGAACAATTGGTCAAGGGCCCAATTTGAAAATCGAGCCTAATATGAGGATTGACAGAAGGTAGATTTCAAACAATTAGTCATGGGACCAATTTGAAAATCTTGTCCAATTTGAGGATCTAGGAGGAAGAAAAGTTCAATCAAGTAGGAAGGGGCCCGATCAAGATATTAGGCACAATTTCAAAATTAGGGAGGAATTAAGGGTAACAAGGGCCTGATTATGGGATTGGTACCGATTTTGAAATCAGGGAGGGAGCAAAGTTTGAATAGGTAAGAAGGGGAATTATTAGGAGATTTGGCCTAATTTTGAAATCGAGGAGGAAGTAAGGGAAATGAGGGCTCAATCCTTTGATCCAACCCAATTTTGAAATTGGGGGCAAGTGTGTCAGTTAACAAAATTTCAATAATGAGAAAAGGAAAAGGGTTAAAAAA
>SNQJ01S0088790.1:33385-48965 GCA_010110895.2 Picea sitchensis
CTCAGTCAAATCTGGCCTGAACTCTTTTGTCAGACGTCACCTTAACTTTGCATGGCCTTTGCAGGGGGGTAGCTGAAACATTAAAGGCTAAAATAGTGTGTGCAAACTCCTCTGGTCAGATGAGAACTCGTCATGGCTTCTTTGGAGAAAACCAGCATACAGGACCATCTCGGGAAAACTGCCTGGTGGAACCTCCATGCTTTTCATTTAATGAGTGAGCCGAGGTTTCAACTACCTCCATCCCCCTTCATTTATTTTTAGCAAGGACCAAGCTCAAGGTCGAGCTGAACTGGTCTCTGGAGAACACGGTGATCCCTTCTGCAGCTAAACCCAGTGCTTCGACCCTTTGCAGAGTTCTTTCTATCACCCGCAGGTGACCACGGGCTGTGACCCTGTGCCTATATTCAAAGGCGCTTTTAGCATTTCGCGTTTCAGCAATTTGAAATGAAGCAAAAGGATGAGACCCTCTGTTCTCTTGAAGTCCCGGTAGCCGAAATGCCGAAATGGCTTGATCGTGTGCCACGCGTCCCATTGGATGGACGAACTAGATCAACACTTTAATGAATGTGGGACCGCCTCTGGCCTGGACCCTTTCGGCATTTCGGGCTTCGAGGATTTGAAATGCAGCGAAAGGATGAGACCCTTTGTTCTCTCGAAGTCCCGGTAGCTGAAATTCCGAAATGGCTTGATCGTTTCGTGATTTTGGCCATAGGAGATGAGCTCAGGCACTTGACCACATGCAACTCGGTGGCCCAAACTTACCCGATGGCCATCAATCTGCCCCATCTGTGGATCTTTTCCATTGAAAGACAATGTGCCCGCTCACTTGATTTTAAGCCTGAAATGGGCTTCTTCTGTGGGATGCACTCGACACTCATGGCTGCGACCTTTGAATAAAACACACTCGACCAGTTTTCAAATCCCACTTTTATGCATTTAAACTAGGGGCCATAAACCGGATGAAAACGCCAACTGGCAAGAATTTGTGCTAACATTAGGCCCCATGGGGGATAGAGTCATCCCTACGATGCTCTAAGAACTCATTTGCGGCTTCAGTGCCTTTCTATTGGGCTATGGAGTCATCTATTAAGCTGAAAATAAATAAATAAACAACTAAAAGGACAATATTTACAAAACAAGGGGCCACCTTCAGCTCAAACAAAACATTTTTTTAGGAAATGCCCATTTACTGGGCCATTGAAAACTTCATCACCCTCCAAATCCTGCAACTTATAAGTGTTATTCAAGAATACTTCAGTGATCCTGAAGGGCCTGATCCAGAGGGCATCAAACTTGTTGTGTTTGCCCCTATCCTACCTCGGTGCATCCCACTTAAGCACCAAATCCCCGAGTTCGAATTCCTTCTTTGTGACCTTCCTGTCAAAAGCCTACTTGACCTTCTGCTGATGATTATGGGTCATGTCCATCACTTGTTCCCTGATCTACTGCACCTCCAATATTTGATGAATCCTTCTGACCATATGGTCTGGCTCTCCTTCGAGATCCTGGAAGAATTTCGCTACAGGTAACGTGAGTTGAGTGGGAAAAATAGCCTTCGTCCCATAAACCAGTTGAAAAGGTGAGGTTCCTAGGGACCTTTTCGTCGTCACTCGATCGGCCCATAGAGCGAATTTGAGCTTTGAATCCCAGGCTCTCTTATTGTCTTCCAACAATCTTTTGATGAGCTTGATTAGGATTTTATTGGAAGACTCTGCCAGTCCATTTCCTTGAGGATAATAGGGAGTGGAGTGAATCAGTGAAATTTTGAACTGTTCACAGAACTTAATCAAAGGCTCAGACCTGAAAGAAGTAGTATTATCAGTGACAATTCTAATAGGATAGCCAAATATAGCTATGATATCCTCCAGGAAGCTGATAATAACCTGGTGAGAAACACTCCTGGTGGGGGATGCTTCTATCCACTTAGTGAAATAGTCTGTCGCAGTCAGGATCCATCTGTGCTGGCCACTTGAAGGAGGATGAATCTCCCCAATGAAGTCCAACCCCCACTGTTGAAAAGGTGTTGAGGCTACCATAGGCTTTAGTGGCAGCGAGTTGAGCTGTTGGTTTCCTGAGAACCTTTGGCATTTGATACAAGCTCTAACTTCTCTATAGATATCAGTGAACAAGGTGGGCCAGTAGTACCCATCCCTAAGAATTTTGTGAGCCGTGGTCTTCCAAAAATGATGCCCTCCACAAAGGCCTCCATGGAACTCAAACATAACTTTCTGGGCCTCCTGTGGGCTCAGACACCTTAGCAACACCCCTAGGGGATCTCTCTAGTACAAGACTTGGCCAACGAGTCAATATCTTATCGTCTTGAGATTTAAATCTCTTGCCTTACTCTTACCCATTCCATCAGGAAGCTTCATCTCTTGCAGAAAGTACAAAATGTCTCGGTACCAGGTGCATTCTGCTAGTGATGAGACGTCGTGAGAGATTTTGCTGGATGACTCAACTGGCTGAATTTCTAAGCAAGTATTTATGAAGCTAACCCCTAAATCCCTGCAATTGGATTCAACCAACATCTTGGATAAACCCTGCCCTTTAACCAACTTGGTGGGCTTTATCTCTAGGTCAAACTCCAAAATCTTGGCGATCCATTTACCTCTTCTTCCATCTATGTCAGGCTGTATAAGGATATCTTTCACGGATGATGAAGGCACGTACACAGTCACTTTTGAGTGCAAGACATAGAATATGAAATCTTTGAGAGCCTTCACTAAGGAATAAGCTTGTTTATCCATGATTTCATACCTGATCTCTGCATCTCTTAATGCCTTGTTGAAGAAGGAAATGGGCTGCTCTCGACCTTCCTCTTTTTTCTGCAACAAGACCGCTGCTACTATATCAAAAGAAGTGAACGAAAAAATTAGAAAATCCTTGGAATAGTTAGGACTGATCAACACAGGTGCCTCAGTCAACACCCTTTTTATTTGGAAGAAAGATTCCCTGGGCTCAGTAGTCCATTTTACTTCATTTCCTTTCCTGAGCATGGTTGTGATGTGTTTCACCAATTCAGCAAAATTTGAGACAAATCTCCTCAGAAAATTAAGCTTCCCCAAAAAGGCCTAAACTTCCTTCCTAGATCTGGGAAGTGATAGGGTCTGAATTGCCTCTACCCTGTTGGGATCAATCCTCACTCCCTCTGCTGATACTATATGTCCTAACAACTTCCCCTCCTTCATAGCAAAAATGGAATTCTTGGGATTTAAAGAAAGGCCAAAATTCCTTAGGTGACAACAATGCTCCATATCAGACCTGGAGAAGACTATGATGTCGTCCAGATAGATCACCACAAACTGGTCTTTCTCTCCTATGAAGGCCATATCCATAGCTCGTTGAAAAGTTTCTCCTGCGTTCATAAGTCCAAACGACATCTTGGCATACATGAATGTCCCCCTGGGAGTGGTGAAGGTCATCTTCTCTCTGTCCTCGGGCATGAATGATATCTGATTATACCCAGAGAAACCATCAACCATGGATATCCTATATGCACCGGTTACCCTCTGCAATATGTGTTCCATATTGGGCAAGGGATAATTGTCTTTCTTTGAGCTCCTGTTGAGGTTTCTGAAGTCAACATAGAGAGTGATTTCCCCACTTTTCTTCCTCACCAGGACCAAATTGGCTACCCACTTAGAAAATCTCAAGGGAACAATGATCTGGGCATCTAACAGTTTCTTTACTTCTCTCTCCATGATAGGAAACAACATGGGATTTATCTGTATTAACTTCTACCTAAATGGTTTAGCCTCCTCCTTCAATGGGATCTTGTGTTCAATGACAAACGTGTCATATGTCTTGAGGTCTTCATAAGTCCATGCGAACACTTCAGAAAATTCTTTTAATAGCTCAGTATATTCGGCCCTCTTTTCTCTGGTCAAACGACTCGACAACTTGACCAACTTAGTCTCCTCCTGTGTGCCAATGTTGCACTCAGCCGAATCGACATCTTCATTTGAAACTTCACCCTTTACTGCCACATCATTACCATCGAACAATCTTTCTAAAGAGACTAGTCCCTTCGGAATGTGATTGCTAGGCAGCTGAATAATCTAGTGATTAGCAATTTTATTTAAAAATACCTCAGGGTAGGGGTGACCTTTAAGGTCAAGGTCCTAATCAATGTGAAACGCAGAAAATTCGTCGACAACCTGCAGAAAATTCTTGATTTCCAGATCGTCTTTGAATACCTTCCAATGTCTGACATTGTCCGGTACTGCTGGCCTATATTTTATCTCAACATCATATTTTCTCTTAGGCGGCAGAGGGATCCTGAACAGACTCGCCGAAACAGCTAAGGAATCAGCCAAAGCATTTTTCTCCCTTGGAATAAAAGAGATGTTGAAAGCTGAGAATAAATTTTCGATCAAGTCCCACACCTCATTTTTGTAGCTCCTAAGTTGAGGATGCTTGGACAATAAGCATCTCTGACTTGCTGAATAATCAACTCAGCATCTCCAAACACAACTATCTCCTCTATCCCCATCTCCTTTGCGGCCCTTAAACCCAAAACCAGAGCTTTGTATTCCACCACATTATTGGTGGCTTCAAATTCTAGCTTGTATGACAGGGACATGGTTTCCTGACAAGATGACACCAACACCACTCCAGCCCCAACACCTTCGCTAGAAGAAGCCCCATCGAAAAACATCTTCCAAACGGAGGTGGTTGGAGGAGGCATCTCGTGATTAAAAGGGGGATGCCTTCTGATTTGAAAAGGGGCTTCAGGAGCAACAATGAGTTGCAACAAACTAGATCCCAAATCAGTGTCAAGTGCAAAGACAGGGTGATTGGTGGGATTTGCCTCATCACTAACAATGTAGGCTAGCTGGGCTTCTCTGTACAACCTCCTGTGTTCCCCTCCAAAGACTGGAATGGTAGCATATGTGAGATTCATTTGTAATGTTCCTCCAAGCCTTTTAATCCAAGATCTTGACAACAACATGCCGAACTTGGGAGGAACATCGGCTACTACAATGTCCATGACCACACTTTTCATTGGCAGCTGAAACAAAGAGACGACCAAGTCTTTGATGACTCTGAGGCATTGCACCCTCCTTGAATCGAAAGATTATAAATCATGGTAAGCCTTCGTCACCTCCGGTCCCAATTCTTCCATGACTATTTTGGGCATAAGGTTGTGGGAAGCCCCTGAATCCATGAGGCAATTATGCATCACCTTATCATGTATGTTCAGGGATGTGTAGAAGGGAGGGGATGAATCATCTCTGTCTTCTACCATGGGACCTAAGAAAACTACTGGATTTTCATCTTGAAGATTTATTGAGTCTGTGGAAGGCTGGGGGTCCTCGGATTGTAACAGCTTAGAGAGGGACCGTTTGAAATCTTCATTTTTAACTAGTTCTGAGAGGGGTATAGGAATTCTGATCTTCTGAATCTCATGCTCAAAACTAAAAAAGGAGAGGGGCTTAGGAGGTTCCCTTACCTCGGAGACAGGTTCTTTGGCTGCTGACGAAGTATTTTGAGTTTTCTTTTCTTTAGTAGTTGTTGCAACAACTTTAGCAGGACTTTCTGCTATAAGGGGTTGATCCTGGCAGTCAAAAGTATCATCTTTCTTCTTTGACCGGAGATGGTATTTGTTAGGGGCATTGTTGGCCTTCTCCCCTTTACCCAACTCATTGATTTGGATGCTCATAAGGGATTCTTCATATGCATATTGAGTCAAATGGGGAAAAGGGTAGGTGTCTTCAATGCAGTGAATTTCAGTGTCGCGTTCTTCTATCTCCTCTCCTTCCTCATGAGAAACTATGATGTTTTGGAGAGGGGTCTGAATCCTCTGATCATCAATGTCTATGATCCTTTGTTCCCATGGGGAGGCCTGTGGCACATTGTTACCAGGCCTCTTGAAATATCTGTTATCAGTATTCTGGGGATTTATGTACACAGGCTTCCCCTCTAACTCCCACCTTTCCATTCTAGTCGAAAGAGATTTCAGCACTTTAGTTACCTCATATGTCTGAGGAGGAAGGGGAGAGGAATGGGATGAGGAGGCTTCAGATCTTCTCCTGGGTATGTATCTATCAGCCTTACTCCTGAGTCGGTCAACAACCAATATATTAGACTCTACTTCTACGACCGCGTCCTGCATGTGCGCCAGAGTGGTGGCTCTCCTTTCCCTCAACAGGAGGCAGAAATCGAGATCAAAAGTGCTAGCATAAGTTATTTTCACAGAGGCTTCTGAGGGATTAATCTCAACGGGATTTTATTGTACATTTTGTTAAATCTTTTGGAGAAGTCAAAAACAGACTCTCCTTCCTTTCTCTTCAAAGATCCAAACTCTGTCATGTAATACATGAAATCCTTTTTGTCTCCCCACTGTCTCAAAAAGGCATTATCCAAAGCCTCAATCCCATTAATATATCCAGGAGGCAAGGCCCTAAACCATTTTCTAGCCTCACCCTCAAGGATATGGACGAAAATCCTCATCCACACATTTGCATGCATGATGACATGGTCGTTTGTAATACTGTAAAAGGCTTCAAGGTGTTCTTCTGCAGTTTTGTCCCCTTCGCTTGTAAACTTGGGCAGTTGCTTGAGGTAGCCATCTATCATAAGGGCGTTGAGAGGCTAGGGTAGCAAAAGGGGAGCGTAACTGGCAGCTATAATAGCCTCCATTCTGGTCATGGGGGGATTTTCTCTTGCCATAGGGATATTAGGTGGAGGAGAACTCAGAGGGGAAGGAGCTTGAACCAGGGACACTGGAAATAGGCTTATAGGGGTAAGGGAAGAGACACTGGTTTCTCCCTCTAGTCCAAAACCAGGAGAAGACAACTTGGCAAGAACACTTCCAAAATTAAGGAAACGGTAGGTTTCGGAAAAAGGTCTGTTGCGAAGCTGAGGAGAAGAAAAACGAGTTTCTACAGAAGGATATGAAAAAATACCTGGTTTGGCGGTGGAAGTCTCTCCTTGGGGGGCCTTTCCTCTTCTGAAATTTGCCTGCAGCTCAGCTTCAGGCATAGCTAGAGGCAGTTGTGGATGGGACTGCGTGTGTCTACCTCTGAAAGCCACAATTAAAATGGAAGGTTCACCACAGTGGAGTTGTCACAATGGAGTCACCATGTGCACAGTAGCAATCTTCAAAGGCTTTGATGCCTGATGCACCTTCACAATCAGAGGCTCGATGTCGTTCAATCTCGGGGAAAATTTTCAACTTCGTCCCCGACAACGGCACCAGAAATGTTAGCGTCAGAAGTCACTCCTGGATTGCGGCAGGAACAAAGCCCAACACCCATCATTTTATGTCAGGAATAATTTAATGGGGTGATTGGATGGATAGAGGCCCAGGAAGATATCGCTCTAACTCAGAAAATCGTGCCTGGTATGTAACAACAGAAGAGGTCTTGATCTAACTTCAGTCAGTGGGTTGATTATAAAATGAGAAGATGGAAGACTTGGTAAGAGGAGTGAGCAATACTGCCTTGGGCATCAGGCCTTTCGACATCTTGAAGAGGAAAAACTCAGAACACAAGATCCTCTTGGTTAGAATTTTCGGGGAACCGAAAGGTGACTTGACTGGATCTTCCAATTCCAAGTCATTCAGCGTTGATAAAATACAAGAACTAATTAGAAACAATGCAACTATTACAGTGATGCAACATACATCATCCTATAACGATGCAACTCGACTAGATCCTCCGATTCCGAGCGGTTCTAACATAGTGTAAACAGAGAGATGCAAAGAGGCTAACATTCATAAGGCAAGAAGTCTCAAGTGCTAATACATAACCAGGGCAACCAGTGCTTCATCAAAACTTTACAATCGGGAGTTGTGCTCTACCATCGATGCTTACAAAAATAAAAAACTGAGTACATATACTCCTAAACTTTTACCCAACAGAGGCATCTCAGGACTTTCAAGGTATGGCGTCTCCTCAGTCAAATCTGGCCTGAACTCTTTTGTCAGACATCCTCTTAACTTTGCATGGCCTTTGTAGGGGGTTAGCTGAAACATTAAAGGCTAAAATAGTGTGTGCAGACTCCTCTGGTCAGATGAGAACTTGACATGGCTTCTTTGGAGAAAACCAACATACAGGACCATCTTGGGCAGACTGCCTACCGGAACCTCCATGCTTTGCATTTAATGAGTGAGCCGAGGTTTCAACTACCTCCATCCACCTTCATTTATTTTTAGCAAGGACCGAGCTTGAGGTCGAGCTAAACTGGTCTCTGAAGAACGCGGTGATCCCTTCTGCAGCTAAACCCGGTGCTTCAACCCTTTGCAAAGTTCTTTCTATCACCCCTAGGTGACCACGGGCTGTGACCCTGTGCCTATCTTCAAAGGCACTTTCGGCATTTCACTTTTCGGGGATTTGAAATGCAACGAAAGGATGAGACCCTTTGTTCTCTCGAAGTCCCGGTAGCCGAAATGACGAAATTGCTTGATCGTGCGCCACGCATCCCATTGGATGGACGACCTAGATCAACACTTGAATGAATGTGGGACCGCCTCTAGCTTGGACCCTTTCGACGTTTCAGGCTTCAGGGATTTGAAATTCAGCGAAAGGATGAGACCCTCTGTTCTCTCGAAGTCTCGGTAACCGAAATGCCGAAATGGCTTGATCGTTTCGTGATTTTGGCCATAGGAGATGAGCTCAGGCACTTGGCCACGTGAAACTCGGCGGCCCAAACTTACCCGATGGCCGTCAATTTGCCCCATTTGTGGATCTTCGCCGTTGAAAGAAAAAGTGCTGGCTCACTTGATTTTAAGACCAAAATGGGCTTCTTCTGTGGGTTGCGCTCGACGCTCATGGCTGCAACCTTTGAATAAAACATACTCGATCGGTTTTAAAATTCCACTTCTATGCATTTACACCAGGGGCCTGAAACCGGAAGAAAACGCCAACTGGCAAGAATTTGTGCTAATAGTAAGGAAAAATAATCGTAAAACAAACCAATTTGAGACAAGACTGCTAACAACCAAGACTTAGAAATAATTCCAAAAAACCCCTGAGAATGACTGATTCTGACAGGTAAGAGGATGACTGCCTCAAAAAATTTCTAGAATCTACACGCTACTACTACTTCTTCAGCTAGCGTTTACACACGAGCTGTAAGAGAGTAGGGTGCAGGTACATGCGTGTAGACCTTATGTAGGCCACGTGTATCTCTATGGGTCTCGAAAAAACACAGTCAAGCAAATAACAAAGATAGCTGGTATGGAAAACCAGACTCTCTGCTAACTCAGACTTTGCAGAAACTTAAAAAACAGTCAAGAAAACCAGTCTTTTAAAACTACCCTAAAATACTCCCAGGAACCCTAGAGACTTCCCCAATATGGTCGCCAATTCTATTGTGGAGGGAAATCCCCCTACGGACTAGAAAATAGGGTTATATTATGCATGCAGATATGACCAAAAGAAACCTACTTTCTACCTTCATCCCAGACTTAATCCCCATTTCTTTTCAGCAAATACATGGTTAGACCAACATACCTTGTTCCGAATGTTCGATGTCAATCCTTCTTTACACTTGATTTCTTGTTAGTAGCTCTCCTCCCAAAGGCTGACCTGCATACAAAACAAGAAACAAACTACACATGCATTTTACGTACAGACTAATGGGTTAGAGATTCAAACATATATTTACTGAACTATGAAGAACTCATATAGTGGGACGGGAAAAACATTTCTTTATTATTAACTTTAATGAATCAATTTACAACATCGAGACTGGCCACTGCTTCGTGAATCCTGATCCTGGGCTCCTCTTCAAATGCCCTCCAACTTCTTTTCTTTGTATCTCTCTTTTCACAAGGATGGCTAAAGTGTTGGGACAATGGGAATATGCAATTGAGCAGAGTTTCTTTACTTTTATTCTCCTCCTCCAAATGGGACCCCTAACCCTTCTTTTATAGGCTAGAAGAAGCTAGGTATTTGGACAAACCCTCGACCATGCATGGCCGAGAGTTTCAGTTAACTCACCCAAAGCTGTGTGTTTCATTGGCAACTTTCCTTTTTTCGTGCTTTTGTCTGTCCACACGCACTGTTTGAGGTCAGCTAGCGTGTATACGTGTGCAGTAATGGAGTAGGGTGCGTGGGAAATTATAAAAGAGTTTTTTCTAAAGAGTTGTTCAACAGTGCTTTGGCAAAGAAGGTATATGAGATGGCCTAATGCCAGGTAAGCATGTATGGTGCAAATTAGGGTTATAACACAAGGAATGACTAAGCGTCGAAGAACCAGAACAGAGGAACGCCAGGAGTGTGAGAATAATTTCTTTTCAAGAAATCCTTCGAACTAAGTTATCAAAATCCATGAATGCAAGGAGTGCATGGGAAGTTGAAATCCTTTAAGGATCAAGATCAAAAGGGATAACACTTTTCATAAGTGTTGACGAGATCCAAGAGTCAGACTTGAAGGAGGAGCAAAGGTCGAGACCTTTGAAGACTGATAAATCTTCAAACTTGGAAGAAATCAGAAGCTCAGGAGGAGGAGCGACAGTGGCCATTGGATCAAAGTGAAAAGGATCAACATCCGTCTGATCAGAGCAAGGTGCATCATCCTTAGAGCTTCACACACATAGTATAGAGGACTTATTAAAGTCCCGAAGTCTTGAAGTAGTTTGGGGCTGTCCATTGTCAAGGAAGACAGGTGGTGCAAGATCCACATCTCCAGAAGTTTGTGGATGAAGAGGAGGTGAAATAGATGAAGTAGGATCCTAACCATTGATCGCCAGGAGATACGTGTCAACAGACTAACTACTTCGAGCAATCTATTTAAGAGTTTTTNTATTCTCCTCCTCCAAATGGGACCCCTAACCCTTCTTTTATAGGCTAGAAGAAGCTAGGTATTTGGACAAACCCTCGACCATGCATGGCCGAGAGTTTCAGTTAACTCACCCAAAGCTGTGTGTTTCATTGGCAACTTTCCTTTTTTCGTGCTTTTGTCTGTCCACACGCACTGTTTGAGGTCAGCTAGCGTGTATACGTGTGCAGTAATGGAGTAGGGTGCGTGGGAAATTATAAAAGAGTTTTTTCTAAAGAGTTGTTCAACAGTGCTTTGGCAAAGAAGGTATATGAGATGGCCTAATGCCAGGTAAGCATGTATGGTGCAAATTAGGGTTATAACACAAGGAATGACTAAGCGTCGAAGAACCAGAACAGAGGAACGCCAGGAGTGTGAGAATAATTTCTTTTCAAGAAATCCTTCGAACTAAGTTATCAAAATCCATGAATGCAAGGAGTGCATGGGAAGTTGAAATCCTTTAAGGATCAAGATCAAAAGGGATAACACTTTTCATAAGTGTTGACGAGATCCAAGAGTCAGACTTGAAGGAGGAGCAAAGGTCGAGACCTTTGAAGACTGATAAATCTTCAAACTTGGAAGAAATCAGAAGCTCAGGAGGAGGAGCGACAGTGGCCATTGGATCAAAGTGAAAAGGATCAACATCCGTCTGATCAGAGCAAGGTGCATCATCCTTAGAGCTTCACACACATAGTATAGAGGACTTATTAAAGTCCCGAAGTCTTGAAGTAGTTTGGGGCTGTCCATTGTCAAGGAAGACAGGTGGTGCAAGATCCACATCTCCAGAAGTTTGTGGATGAAGAGGAGGTGAAATAGATGAAGTAGGATCCTAACCATTGATCGCCAGGAGATACGTGTCAACAGACTAACTACTTCGAGCAATCTATTTAAGAGTTTTTCAGTTGAGACTTGAAACTCTCGAAGCGCAAATAGCCGAAGAGCCGAGAGTCGTCGATCTCTGAGTGGACACTTGTCAACAGATTGTGAGCTCTGGGTAAATTGCATTGGGGTTTCAGTTGAGAGTTGAGATTCTCGAACCCCGAAGAGCCGAAGGAGATCTGAACTGTTTGATCCAGAGTGACACGTGGCGACGGATCGTGGACTCCGGGGAAATCACGTCACAAGTTTTATTTGAGAGTTGAAACTCCCGAAGCTCGGAGATCCAAAGAGCCGAAGTAAACCTCAATCATTCAATCATTCGAAGTAGATCTCAGTCATCAGATCGTCCAAAGTGAATCCCAAGCGTTGGATCGTCCGAAGTGAATCTGGACCGCCAGATCTAGAAGAAACGTGGCATAGATCAGTGAACTCCGGGTAAAGTCTTGAAGTAACTCATAGTCATCAGATCAAGGGAGATGTGGCATAAATCTGTGAACTCCAGGTAAAGTCTCGAAGTAAGCCTCAACCGTCCGATTCAGTAGGGAGTGTGGCAGAATCCTGTGTACTTCGAGGGGAAGTTAAATTGGAGATTTGAGATCTCAGAAATCCGGAGACCCGAAGGAGATCTTGGTCGTTGATCGAGAGAGGGGCTTCGAGACTATTGATCTAGTTGAAAGGTCAAACACTAGAAGTAGAAGCAGGGCTATTGATTGAGGAGGATAGGTGTTCGCAGATCGTCAACTCCGGAATATTGACGTACGAAGGAAAGCAAGGTTTGAGACTTGAAAATTCCGAAGTCCGGAATCACGAAGGAGATCACATCTGTTGATTTAGGAGGGAAAGATCTGGTCCATAGATTTGAAAAGGGTAGATCTGAATCGTTAGTTCAGATAACACTATCAAGATCGGGAGATTGACGGTCCTGTAGCATTGCGGGGATAGGAGTTGCGTGAACTTTAAAACGTTGAGGGCAGGTCGCAGTCCAGATTGTGGTTTTGGCAAGAGGACATGTGGAGGCTCAAGGAGAATTACGGGCCGAAAAGTAGTTTTATATCAAACTACCTTTAGCCGCGCCCACAATCGTGTGGTCACATGAGGTCATCGCCCAAGGTCATATCAAGAGGAGGCTTATCAAAAAATGAGCTAATGCCCAGTACTATGAGATTTCACAGAAGAGCGAGAAGGAAGGTTGCGGGTACCATAAGATCTGCACCAGGGAACCAAAATGGCTTGTGTTTAGATACAGAAGAAGACCACTAAGGTTTCAGAGGGTCATTTGACTCAAGAATAAGATATTTTATGCATATGACCAACATGTTCCTTTGTGAATGGCCACTTTGGAGGGAAAAGAACCACTAAGAGGGAAAGTAAATTCGAACTGATGGGTTAAGAATGATGGTTTTCTAAATTTCTAATCGCATATCCCCAAAACAACTCTAATATGAATTCCTTTCTTGTAATTCATCACCTGGCTCCTTTTTATATAGGTAAGCAAAACCCCACTGTAAATAATCTTCCAAGTGAAGGCTTCTCATTCACAAGTGGGATCCCATGTGCTTTATGAGACCTTGAGCAAGGCCAAAGGACTAAGCACTCATGAGATGGGAGTTCTAACTTGGTTTATACGCACCCCTTGTGTCGTTTCAACGATGCCTTCAACATTTAGGAGCTACATAGTAGTTGAACTTTTGAATTTTAGGGTTTTCACAACTCCCAAAGGATTATTCTCACAATTGGGACTAGTAATAAATGATAAGTCACATGACCTTAGAAATAGTCAACTAAAAGTTTGACCTTACTTAATGAGTGTAAATAACCATATAATGAATTAGATTATTTGAGTTACACATGCATTGCTCATGTTTTTTATTACAACCATTCAAATGAAACATAATTTAATTAAAAAGATACGAAGCTATTTTTTGATTTACAATTTGATTAAAAAAATGTTTAATATAAAACACCAAAATTATTCTTCCAAATTTCCAAATCTCATAATTTACAAAATGATGTATTCAAAAATTTGAAAATAAATATAAAATTTTTTCAAGTAAAAATAAATATAAAGAGATAAAAGGATTATAACTACAGCCAATTCGTCCCCGAGGTGTAGGACAGTCGGTGATGGAGTGTGTTGTTAAGCCACTCCGTGATGTTAAAGTCACCGGTTCCAAACCTGCGGGGACAAAAAATCCAACCATGTTAAGGGTTGGTGTGGTTCTCAAGCCACAGGTTAAATCCAACCATGTTAAGGGTTGGTGTGGTTCTCAAGCCAATCGCAGCGGTTTCTCAAGCCACAGGTTAACAAATTAACAAACAAAAAAAAAAAAACTACAGCCAATTCAGCATTTGCCATTATATTTTATTAATACATTGTAATGAAATGGTTATAACATAAATCTTATACCATCTTATTTATCAAATGTCCAAAAAAACCAAATACCTAGAATTATAAATCTTTTCTAAAATTAGGTTAGAAATTAATGACCTTATCGTGTGTAATTAATAGTTAACAGACTCCTGGCCTTTCGTCCTGCTCGGCATCACCGCCGGAACAGTCAGTCATTCATTGCATGCATGGACTGACCAACTACGTGAGTGGACACATTTAAAGACAACAACCAGTCAGGGGCAACAGGGTTGGAATTTGAAATCCAACAACTCGGGCAAATTTGACAGTTAAAACCAATTTAGCAGATGTACTGAGCATTTCAACGAAGATTGGTTGGTGATGGGTATTGAAGATCTGTGACCGTATTTAACGATTAAATTATTTCATAACGGATAATTTATTTGTCAAATTCCATCCCTTTGAAATTTGAAATCCAGCCCCTCTATCGAATTTAACAATTCAAACCAATTTACCAGACGTATTTTGAAATCCAATCCGTTCATCAAATTTAACGGTTCAAACCGATTTACCAAACGTATTACACATTTAAACAAAATAATCTGATAACGGGTATTTGAAGAACTATGACTATATTTAACGACCAGTCAAATTCCATCCCCGGAACTCAGGGCTTATCCATATTAATTATTTTACTCAATTCACAAACTAGCAATTGCTCTACGTGCACATCGACTTGATTGCTCTGAGAACAATGTGATCATTATTATTTCTGTTATTTTCTACATCCGATACGGGCCTTGTGAGAGTAATTTAATTATACATTGGCAAATATTTAAATATTAACTTAATTTTCATATACTTTCAGAAGTCTATGGATCAAGACAAAGTTCACTGGATAAATTTCAAACAACTATTATTAATTTTCAAATCCCTACATACAAATGACCTCACGGTTCGACGTCTGCAGAAATTTTATATTAATTTTGAAATTAATACGTAACGTTGGCCGAGCTATTATTAATTTTCAAATCGATATATACAAATGACTTCATGCTTTTATTAATTTTCAAGGCAATATATACACTGACTTCATGTTTTGGCGTTTGGAGAAATTTAGAAGGCTTCATATTGATTTCCAAATCTGTACATAACGTTGGGTCGCTCACCATTAAATAATTGCAAATCGACAAATTGGGTTTACGAAAATTGCAAAGAAAATATCAAATTGAAGAGGAATCTCAACAATCAAAATAACGGATAATGCCATGATCCATACAGAGGGATTCGTTCCAGTTTTTTGAAATAAAGTCAACACGCCGGTGAAGACGCTTCCAGTGGGGATCTCTGACAAGAAAAACAATAATTTCATATATCGTTATCTTTCTAATATGGAACGATGAATAATGAAAACTCTGTTACTGAAAATAAAAATAAAGTGGAATTTGTATTTTATTTTTGTTTTAAATTTGAAGTTCAATATATTGTTACCTAAATCATTTGATTTTGCAAAGAACATTGGATCATACGAGCTCTAGAGCTCTATTATATGCATAAGAAACAAAGAGATAAGCATACACATTA